>JTDE01004373.1:37883-68315 GCA_014338405.1 Paragonimus skrjabini miyazakii
TGATGGAATCGTTTACAGATTAAAATGCGGAACAGGATTTTATTTGAACAAAGCAGTAAGGAGACGGACAGTGGTAGATGCTAGCGTTTCGTATTGCCTCTTTAATACCGAATAACAATAACCAGGAACATATGACACTACTGGGGTGGGGGGGTTGAAGAAATCAAATAACAAATTAGGTGGAGAACAACAACGCAAAACTCCTGTGTCCATGGAAGCCTAAGGCTTACTTATATTTTTTTTGTACACACAATACTAGCTTGAGACGACTAACCGCGAGTATCTCAGCGAAACGCAGGAAACGCGGATTACCTTGGCGTATTATAATCCTGAATGTTGATTCAGGATTAATCCGGTTAACAACATGTGTCTAGCGTTATACGAAGTTGCAAGTTTGTGTGATCCCGGGAAGAAGGAGGTAGACTGCGTAGACACACCCTGAACTCAATTCGACAGATGTTTCTTCATCCTAGAGTTCAACCACCTGTCCGGTCTGCCGATGTAACTTTCGCCGCAGATACACACAAATCGATAAATACGGTGTGAGGTGGTGCCAATAGGTTGCCCTCCCTTTACTGAAGGCAACGGTAGCCTACGAATTCGTTCAACAACCACAATTTCAGCCGCATTGTTGGCTTGCTTACTGGAGGCGATGAGACGTTTTATGGTGCGAAGTGAAGAAGTGTCACCTTTGAATGGTAGTTCAGTGTAGACTTTCTTCTTCCCAACTGTGGAAACCTTGTCTACTGCTACACGTTGCTGGCTGTATCTGTTGATAAATCTCAGCGGATACCCATTATCCTACAGTGTCGTTGTAAGCAGTCCAAATTAATCAGCTAAACATTCTGATGAACAAATACGTCTGGCACGCGTAAACGATGTTCTGACCAATGCTCGTTTGTTCTTCATTGGTGTAAAGCTTGTGAATTGAGTGTACTGACCAGTCCAGATTGGCTTTCGATGCACATACCTTCCTACTGATCCATCGTCCTTGCGACCGATGAAGATGTCTAAGAACGGTAGGCATCCGTTATTTTCCAGCTCACAGGTCAGATTAAAATGACATGTTGAATCGGTTTGCCATCTCATCGATCGTTTGCGAAGATTGTGCAAACATGAGAAAGTCATCTACATAACATTTATACAATGGCAGGGACGAAATATCTTGAGCTATTCGCCTTTCTACCATCAGCATGAAAAATCCGCTAGCGTCGGTCCTAATGGACTCTTAAAACTGGAACTGATGTTCTCCGTGCATAGTGGTAGGGACAGTTTAGGCATATCCGTGGAAATTTTTATATCAAAACCTTCATTCTCGATCAGATTGCATATAAATTCAATCGTCTTGTGCAATGGGATATTTGTATACAGTGATTGAACATCTACTGAAAACATGGCCTTGTCTGCCAGGTTTACTTGTTAAGATTTTCAATCACATCAAATGAGTCTTTAACGGTCAAATTTCCGTTTTAATGGCGTCGGAGCCTGTACCAACCATCGAGCTAGTCTGTGTTGTGGGCATTGCTCATAGATAGAATCGGTCTGAGTGGCACTCCCGATTTGTGTGTTTTGAGTAGGCCAAATAATTGCGGTGTTGATGAACCACTGAGTTTTAGAGATTTAAAAGTACCTTTATTTGCTTTAATCTGCCTATGGTGATTTTCAAGACTGTGGTTGTCCCGTTGTTGAGAAGCCGGGCTCTCAGACGCGTTATCCCAAAACCATTCAGTGGTGTTCGTTCGTTTGAACGGATCAGCTGTATCTGGCTTGATAGTGTTTCTCGTTTGATGACGGTTGATTAAATGACAACTGTTTTATGAGGTACGTATCACATCTATGTTTTACGTTCTCTGCAGAACGCTCGTGAATACCTTAACCATGATTTGCAACATGCGAGGGTTGAAGACTTTTACTTCGGAGCAAAATTCGTTCGTGGTGCATATATGGATCAAGTATGTGCTTTTCTCAGGCCGTTAGCATACCATTACATGCATTGATGTTGTAAAGCGTAAAAAAAATGACTAGAGGTTGCTTTGTATAGATGTATTCAATCATTTGCTCCCAAATGTCAGACATACATTGGCTCTGGTGTTGTTATTGTTTTGTTTTGCTTAAGCGTTGTCCTCACATTTAATTGAATATGGTTAGTTTGGCGTCTAAACTGCGCAAACTTGATTCAACGACTGTCTGTCTCGAAAAACAACTTAACCTGTAATTTCGATGCACCCGACTTGTGTGATTATCTGCGTTGCCTGTGCTGGTGTTAGTCACAGGACTTACTGATGGATAGGCATCAGATACCGTCCGCTATACCATTAACTATATTTCACACAAAGGTGAAAACACCCCCTTTCTGATCAAGTCTATATTAAGTGCGTTGTTAACTTTTTGTCTAGCCGCGTACAGTTCTTTGAATGTGGTGTCCACCTAGATGAACTTGTGGGAGGCGTGTGTGTTACAAATGATACTTAGAAAAATCAGAAAAGATCACCCAGGTGATTGCTGTCTAAAAACAGAGACTGGTTTGGGCAGTCCGGTTTAGCCTATGCACAATGGATCGGGAACAATTAAGTTACAGTACTTCTGGAAACATGGCTTCTTAACAGGGGGCTGCTTTACCGAACAGCGAGTGTATGTATCACCACGTATTCCGGGTTAATTTGAGTTGAATTTAAAATCTTGATAGTTGTTGATGCCGTGTTAGCTGGCTAATTAGCTGTCAGCTGGACACTCGTATTGTTTGGGTATGTTGTAAGTACACTGCGGACGATTCCATCATCATTCGGATTCATCAAGGAAAAAGAGCCGAACTTGTGGCACTCGTGTTACGCATCTGAACTCTCATCAATTACGTCACCGACCATTGTGGGCATAATCTAATTAAACTGATCATGGGATGGACTCTCCATCTAGTGAGTGAAATTTTTGCCGATTACATCGTTGACATTCAAGTCAGCTCTTCACGTCTCATTTCCTTGCCTTGAGTCCACATTTTTCAATCTTCGTCGTTGTGGCGATCACTCTGATTATCACTGTTTTGCATTTTACAAAATATGCCTTTTGTTGTTCCATCTCTCCCTGTTCCAAATTGCGATGACCTTCGATATATGTATGCATTTCCAAACACCTCCATCAGGAGCGCGCTCGGGCAGCCGCGCTGGACTATGACGATCCAATCTGCGTGGACTATGAAGCAACGACGAACATGTACAAGTCGTGTGTGATCGAAGCGCTAAAAGCAATTCAGCAACGACCAATCGGACGTGTGGCAATCATGATGGCCACTCATAATGAAGACACTGTACGCTTTGTGTTAGAAAAGTGGGTTCCATTCACATTCGACAGAACACGACGTTTTTCACTTAATCAGATATCATGCGGTCACCTTTACAAGCAACTGATACTATCCCTTCACTCAGGTAGCAAACGAAAGATCGCAGGGCTGAGTAACGTTTTGACGTCAGGTATACAGCTCATGATAAACTATAGAGACAATCCGTTTCGAGTAGGTTTCCTTAGGGCTTGCGATTTAGGTGGATAACTCCTCGTACGTTTGCATTCAAAAGCAACACTATTCGGAACACCTAGAAATATTCATTCACGAGTTAATTGTAGCTGTATTAAGCACACATAGCAAAAATGCTCGCGATGAAATTACAGGGTAATTCGGTGAGGGCTAGTGAAGTGCATTCCTTCCGCCTCGTTTGAAAATTGCGGTACTTCCCATAAGCCTATTTGTGATAAGTATTGTTCGCTGTAAAACTTGACCGTTTTATTGTGAGCTCTGGCATTTCTACAGCCCGTGGACTACAGAGGTACACATGTGGTTGAGATATGTGGTTTCTCAATATACATCTTAAATCCCGTTTATCCTGTCACTTCCTATCTAAGTGTATTCTTGAAAACTGTGAAATGTGGCCGATTTCTTTCAAGTTTGCCGTAATCCTGGTGTTTGTTGTTTTCGTTATGTCTGTTTTCTACCCTTGTCTTTGGTAGAATGCACGAATACAATGTCACGCCGGAACAACGACTTATCTGTTTTGGACAACTATTCGGCATGTGCGATCAGCTGAGCTTCATTCTCGGTCAGTTATTTCAGTTATCATCCCATGCTTGTTACTGCCAACGCTAGGATACCAGCATAATGTTTACTTCATCGGAACTTACTCAGAATTCCAGCAGTCTTTAGTTTTTGTTGTTGTTGTTGTTAGATCTGTACATTCGTGCTTACAGTTTGTGACTGCTTTTAGTAATCAGATTAATGGTTTGTGAATTTCTGCACGTAACCCAAACCTTTAGATTTATTGACTAAAAACGTAGTCCTCCATTACTCAACCCAAACACAAAAGGTTGACCCGGTTTTCCTCGATATAATCAAAGATTCTGTTGCTGCCAAACGGGTGATCTTGGTCCACTGCCTTTAGCGCCCACTATTCAACACCCTATGCTGACTTGGTTGACATAGGCATTTGGGGGGCTTATGGACCTCCCAAACCAGTAACCTTGCATTCCATACACAACGCTCTTTAAGAAGGCGGTATGAAGTGATTTTTCTAACCAATGATAATTTTCAGTAGATTTGATTGAAAAGCCGTCCGCAGTTGAGGCTGTCCACTTTAAGCATTTTTTAGAAGCATCATAGGAATTTTAGCCTGACGAAGCTGCGCATTCACAAGTGGACGCCATTGATCCTCTACAAGTTATTGTGGAAACAAACGGGAAAACTCACTCCTAACTGGTCCTACTTCTGGGACCACATTATAATCGCCGTTTTGCACGTTCTTAGATCTCATAGACATTACTTGATGCTGTCCACTGAGAAGCATTTTCGAACTTATGATTTTCAACTGCGTCCAGCTCACGATCCAGTCACTCAAGGAACTGTGCAGTTGTAATAAGACACTTAGTTCACATGCCCGTTTATAATCTCTGATAGGTTTCATTAATTTAGGGATATTTCATTTTGACTTGCAGCTGTTCTTCTCAACTGCTGCCCGCGCATTTCACCAAATATGAATTTGTTTCTATTCACCTATCCATTCGGTTGATCCCATCCACATTGTAGGACAAAATGGATACTCAGTCTACAAATATGTGCCCTATGGTCCTGTTGAAGAAGTGTTACCTTATCTTTCACGAAGAGCATTGGAGAATGGTTCGATTCTGTCTAATACCAAAGTCGAACGTCAGCTGATGTGGGCGGAACTGAAAAGACGTTTGAGGAACCGCCAATTCTTCTATCAACCATGAACTTGCGATCAATCGGTTATCTTCATCCGTAAACACTCTGAACTAAAACATCAATCAAAACTACTTACTGGATGTCTAGATTCTTTTCACCGGATATCGAATTTCTAGTTTTCTTCATCATACATTATTAGTTTTCTATACTTTTTCCGTGTAGAACGTTCTAAAAAATGTGCCTTACTTTTGTAGCTGGAAATCTGTGATGCTTCTGTTAATATGAAAATCTCTTTAACTATCATGTTGAGTGTGTACGATAAAGAATTTTAAAAAGCTTCCCCACTCTCTGTAAACAACGACACTCGAGGTAAAATTTTCGGAACCGTATTTGTATATCACTTTACTAGTTTAATACAGTTAACACCGCTTACTTGCGTTTGATTCATTCATTAACGAACTCAATTGTTATTCAGTGACTGAATAAACTTCAGACAATCGTTCTAAAGACTATACACATTTCTGTGCAAACATTCACGGTGGTCCTGAACTAAACTTGCTGTGTGTAAACCCTTGTTTTAGGATGAGCTTCAATGTGTTTATCTTTGACTCAAACAATGAAGGGTATAAATGGCGTTTTCTTGCAAAACAAACGTCCATTCCGTAGCAGATTTTTGTACGATTTCTGTCAGCTTGTAGTGAAGCAGTCACGTTTAGTAGTTCGTCGAGTTGCCTTTCCATTTCGGAATTATGTACATGCAACTTACGAGTATAATGTACGAAGATCAATCTTCGGTGGCCAAGTTTTCGTCATAATTATCATCACCACTCCCTCTAATGACATCTATCTCGTCCTTTCAGTTATGCGATATTTTCCCTACGCGGATATCATCAGTATCTTCACCATACTTTGTGTCATACAGTAAGTGACGAGGTGGAAACTACGTCTGGCTTTGAACAAGCAAACCTATCAACAACAGGACAGATGAGCTTCAGCCGGTCTCCTTCTTCCCCTTGGCACAACGTCCAAAGCATGGTTGAACAAAATCACTACTGTCAAGACAGTTGAAGCCAGTGAACTGAATAGAAAGTACTGGGTAGACGAGAAAACTTGCGTCATGACCACGTGGCCTACCAGAACGGAACACTGAGTAAAGCTGTGAACTATGGGTACAAATGCATGTGAATCGTCGTAACCCGAACCCAACCAAGACAACAAAGGATAAGTGACCTCTGGAAGAGTGGGTGTATTGACACTGAAACCAGATACAAATCGTAGGCCCTGGGATTAAGTATTAACAGACAGTTTGTGGTCCTACTCTAAACCGAAGAAGTTGGCTCAGTGAAAAGTCAGTGCACTAGTCCGCGGTGGGCTGAGAATACGGCGGCAAAAATGATTTTTTTTTCACTAGCAGCGTAGAAAATCGTACTAAAAAATTAGTAGATTTTTCCCTGATATCTCGATAAATAGACAGTTTCTGGGAATCTAAAATCTTACACCACAATGATATACATAACAAATATTGTCGACACATTGATAACCACATAATGGAAACGGATTGTGAGCAGCAGACACCACACGCCGCGTTTGCACTTACGTAGTCTAGTCTTAGCGCGACGGCTTTGGAGCATACACTTTAGTTTTACGTACTTGTTCGGACATTCAGAGCGAAAAAATTGTTCTATTGCGTAGTAGAACCTCAGAGTTCATTGCTTAGTTGGACTACATATCTTTTACTCCTATTCCAGTGACCTCATAGTGATAAATATAAGAATTTGTTGTGGAATTATCCAGTGTATATCCATGTATAACTATTATGTTTTTCTTGATAGCACATCGAACAGCGGTAAACTTCAGTACATTGTCTTCGGTTTCGACTACACAGTTGTCCCTATCATAAAATACTGCAACTGCTGGCCTTCCTTTCAGAAGTTGCTGATCTTTGATAATTCTGTGTTTTTGACAAAACGTACACAGCTGTGTTTTTCCTTGGTTAGTGTTTTATGAGTGGTTTCAGTCACATGTGCCACAAACATACTGTTGTACAATATATACCTCCATTTCTGCTATAGGCAACTGAAACTCACTAGTCTTCGAAAATTTCAGCATAACTCTAGAGACCGATTCGTAATTAAACAGTCTCTAAGCATCCAACACTGGCTCTTTTTGGATATATTCTTTTTATCCTTGTGCCCTCTTTGAAACAACCAACAATTGTCTTTCTATCAGGCCTCCCTCAAAGCCAGGATTTGTCAAACAGATCACATTTAGTAACGTAGTGTTGAGACAAGATACTTGCAGCCAGTCACGGTCGATAAGCTCATCTCCTCCCGAGTCTGCTCGTTGTTAGTGCCCGCCTAACCGCCCAGCCCCCCATAATAGTGTTCCAACTTACCTTCGTGGCAAAATCTGACTTAATCTACACCAATAACCAATAGAATACCTCTTCTTAAGCGTACCACACTCGATCGCCACCTTTGCATTCAGATAAGACATTCGGCTAACCCACTTCGAAAGGAAGCACTAGACTCGAGTTTCGCTCTTATTAGCGCTCATCGCATCGGAGTTTACACTCTGACCCTCGTGCTTGTGAGACTAGCGTGTTAACCACAACACCAGCAACCTCACAATAGGCATGACCGAATAATCAAATCCAAACGCTCAACTACAACTTTGTATGAATAGTGTACAGCTTGCCCGATCATTTCGAAAGGAGAATGAACAGAATCACTCTGTTCTATCCGATCCGGTTGAGGGTGCGTTGATCATATTTTTACCTTGCGACGGGTCTTGGAACATCGGCACTCTTACAGACAGCCGACGGTCGTGATCTTTTTGGACATAAAGGCTGCTTTCAACTCAGTTGCTCGTAACATTCTCTATAGTTGCCTTCTCCTCAAGGGAGTACCAGAGAAATACGTCAATCTATTGAGATCACTATATGCTCACTCTGCAAGCAGGGTGAGAGTTTATGGGCAACTTTCTGGGGCGTTCGTCCCTTCTAGTGGTGTTCGTCAGGGGTGTCCGATTTCCCCCTTCCTGTTCAATTTTGTCATAGACGATATTCTTGAGGGCGCGCTTCGAGAGTCCAGTGGGCTTGGTGTTGATCTTCCTGGTGCTAGATTGACCGATCTGGAGTACGCGGACGACATTGTCTTACTTAGCCCCTCTGCCGAAGACATGCAGATTATGCTGGACAAGGTAAGTGACCGAGCTGGTTTGTATGGAATGCGCTTTGCACCTTCAAAGTGTAGAGTGATGCTTCAAGACTGGGGCACTTCAACTCCTACCTTGTTTATTGCAGGTAATCCGCTTGAGACTGTGGACAGTTTCACATATTTGGGTAGAACTATCTCGTCAGCCTGTAATATTGCTGATGAGATATCAGCGAGGATTGCAAAGGCACGAATTGCCTTTGCCTAACTGCGTCATCTGTGGCGTAGAAATGACGTCCTGTTGTCGCTGGAAGGAAGGGTAGATAATGCCTGTGTGTGTTCCATTTTGGTTTATGGTTCGGAAACGTGGTCTGTTCACAAAGAAGATGTTAACAGGCTTGCTGTGTTTGACCATCGTTGTCTCCGCGAATTGGCCCATATTAAGTGAACTGATCGCGTGAGCAATATGGCAGTTAGCCGGCGCGTATTCCGGAACGCTCGGGATGCGCGATCAATCGGTCAATTAATCACGGTACACAGCTTGCGATGGTTGGGTCACGTACTCCGTATGTCATCTAATCGTTTATCGTACCGGGCCTTACATGCTGAGGCCATCAACAGTTGGGTAAAACCGCGTGGTGGCCAACCAACAACGTGGTCACGTAATATAAAGACCTTGACTGCTCCATTGAGCAAAGTAGGTAGGTGTCACCTGCCTGGATGGGGTCCTCGTGATCACTCACACCGCTGGTTAGAGACGCTATCCGAGATGGCTATGTGTCGCAGTCAATGGCGTGCCTGTATCCATACCATTTCTAATTCTTCCGCTTAGTCTTGTTTTAATAATTTTCTTAGTAACGTTTTCTAGGATATTCCACGTCACTGTTGAGGCGAGCGGCAGCCCGAACCACAGTACCTTTTGGTCAGGCTCATGGCTGTTATGTTGATGATGTCTCAGCATTGCGAACAAACAGCCGAGCTAATGGTGAACGTAAGGCATCATCAGTAGGACAGCTTCCATACGGTTTTCACTGGTGTTGTGGCAGGTAAACATCAATGAGAACCACTAATGTATAAATGTTTTCGATAATGTTGATAATGATACAGTGGCATTTTTTCACCCTATCGTTTCAAGTAACCACTGCTGTTAAAATATTTTCTGCGCGATCATGAACTTTTCGCCAAGTTGCGTGAAAACCGGTTAAGTGTCAATGAACATTCAGCGGAAAGTTGCAGAACGACAGTGAAGCGTGTCTGATATCCAAAGTTAATCGCACCAGGGGATTGCTGAATTGAACGGTATTGATATATGTGGTTCGGATAACGTTAAAATGCCAGAAAAAAATTTTTTTGGCTGTTCTAAGAGGTGAACCCATTGGGATGGCGACTGCACTTGTGCCGATTTTTACCAAACTTATTCGTTGGCTAGTACACATAATCCCCCCCCCCGAAAAAAAATGAAACGATGCTGTTTGTCGAAAAAGTTTTATGTAGACGTACGTTTATATGGTAGCTAAAAAGCACTGAATTACTCTGGTGTAAGCGAAGAAGGGCCATGATATGCGTTAAGCGCGCACTGTTAAGAAAATCTGTCGATGCAAAGTCGCTTGTTGTTTTTGCTTCTTTGTTGTTTATTGATTAGGATTCAGGCATGTCTTACTGTGTTGTTTATGCTTCAGCCACGTCAAGTTGAAACAGACCACTGGCTGAGTTCACTGATGTGGTCATGCGTGTACATTCGAGTGGATATGGAAATACGTTGTAGCACTAATGGTTTGGTTTGCGTGCAGGTAGAGGTAGTAAATATGACTAGGAACAGCCGGTTGGAACTGCGTGAAAGTGTTGCCACGACAGGCTAAAACAACGGCCACGTAGCTTTCTGTCAGCTGTGCGACTGTGGTCGGGCAATGACTACAAGACGATCAGGGAAACGGACTGAGCGACTAGGTTTCGTTCTGCACAAAATCGTTTCAGACAGCGCTTGCGTGTCAGTTGCGCTAGAGTTCTCCAATGGTCTTACTAAAATGTTGTTGTAAACCCTCCTAAGCAATACGCTGGTTCGTTCTCGATACAGTGGTGCGTTTGATAGAAATCGGATTCTCGCTCCGATACTAATTTACACGGAAATCTCGGTCTCGAAAATACCGCAACTGTCCAGCGGTTTGCTTCCAAGACAAGCCAAAAGTCGCGTAGAAAGGAAACCGATTTGTTCCGCCCCAAAACGTGTGCGACAAAGGCGACAATTACAAAGTATGTATTGGGCGCGTAATGATCAAACATTCCCAAGACATCAAAGAGAACAGTTACCGGAAAAAAAGGTTGGGGTCGCAAATGAGCCTAGCGGTATAAAAAGTCTCGACTGTTTTGATCAGTTTCGCTAAGTAGGACTGAGTCATTCGTTTTTTTCCTTCTCACGACGAAGGCGGCTTGGGACGTTAACAGGGTGGGCGCCCTAACAAATGTGACGAACGATGAACATATTTTGCGTGATGTACCAACGCATGCTATTTGTCGAATCTACTCAAAACACGGCAAGTACCTTCGCACGCTGGCTTGCTGCTAATCCCACACAAAACGTAAGTTGGAAAATTAATTAGCTTCTCTCGCGATTGTTGTAGTTGATCAGTCAGCGCGAATGTGAATTGCTGCAAGTGGCTTAGTAACTATGTTGGATCAGGTACGTTTGTGCCATCTGATGTGTCAGAACCTGACCAGATAGATTCAAGCTAGCCGCTCAGTGCAATCAAAGGCGACTTTCTTTTTTAAACTGGACACAATTCACATTCGATCACAGCGGTGTGGTTTGCACGCTAGTCCCATAGACACGAGGGCCGGGGGTACAAATTCCGTCTTGGATGAGAATATACACTGCTACCGAGCTTCGATGAGTGTAAAACTGGAGTCTAGGGCTTTCTTACAAATTGGGCCAGCCGAAGGGCTTAATGTTGATGGTGTTCAACTTAAAGTAATGCCTTTGATATTCAGCCATCGATCTTTTTTCTGAAACGTTAGTTTCACGTGTTACAGCTTACCTCACCGATTACATATGGTTTGGCTGCCTCGTCGAATAAGCACTGATCGAATGCAACAATGATTTGGTAGTGCGCTTGGGTCCCAAGATTGATATGAACTTACAAACGTGTCTCAAACCAGTGGACAACTTTTGTAAATGTCAGCTAGTTACGCGTCAACGACTTGGTTAATTTGGGATGTTTTATGAGCTATCCTATCGATTTTCAGGCTCAAACAATACGAAGTTATGTTAGTTGCTCTCGTAAAAGTTATTTCAAGCCTTACAAATGGGTTTCGTGGACGAAGTCACCTGAAGTCTGGCGGTGGGTTGTTGTGGCCCATTCTAGGACAAACATTATACCTTGGCATACAGACTTCACGAATGCTATTTTTCGGAAGGTTCTCGGTTCTCGGCCGACACCAGTTTTCTTGCACACTAAATGAAAGATTGGTTGCATCAATTGGATTGCCGTTATCAGCTAACTTTACTCAAACATCCTTAATCAAATGGAAGGAACGTAAATTTATTTTGTACAGTTAAACTTATCATGAAGTTTCTTGGTTTGTTCACTTTTAGTTAGCTCGACACGAATGTTTATAGGTTTTGTGAGATACGATAATGCAGTTCAACTGATGACGAGAAAAAGCCTAAGCTACCAACCAGTGTGGTTAATCTGGAATCCGCTTAAATTGTTTATCATCATGGCAATTCTCCGAATGCACAGTAGTGAACACTCCGGCTGTTTGCGAATGCCGAATGTAAATTTAGCTGAGGGCTGTGTGTACCGTAGCTATGTTGATCAGCTTCTATATAAGTTACCTGCTACTAATTGTATACGATGTGTTATGGAAGTTCCTGTTTTTGAGTTTCGTTAAGCTTTGAATTCAGCTGTCTCAAAAGTACCGACAGTTGAGCCGATGCATCTGAAGAAGAAGCGTCGTCAACACAATGATCTGCATAAATTGTGGGGAGCAGTAGCAATAATTTATGACCAAAGTTTGCATTATTGTTGTTTAACTGCACATACAAGTGTGTTGAACATAATCTTGACTACATTACAGTTCTGTTGGACTACTTGCTGTATCATCACTACCGCGCGGAAATTAGCTGTGGACATGTTTTATATATATTTACGAATAATATACTAATCTTCTGTCGTCCGGTAGACTTCCTCGTCAATTCACCAACCCCTCTGATACCAATCACTCGAGTTTCTTCTTGGTTGATGTCCACAGAGAATGTCAGTTATTTTCCAGAGACGGTTCTCAAGTTTTGTGGCCAATGTACGCACCGAAATTATTACTCCCCATGGTGTGCACAGAAACCACTGTTTACGCCCTACTTTTTACAGTGTCAGAACAATTAAAATCTCCTGTGCAAAATTACACCGCACACTTTTCTACTAGACGCAATGTGCAACACACAATTCTCAAGCAGCTGTAGTCTTGTGCAATCGATCGTCTGTTGGATGGACCTCTGTGTGAGGTCATGACCTTTGATTGTCATTTCCGGGTCATCCAATTAGGATGGGACCGTTATGGGCGCAAACACCTAGTGTGTGTTGGTGACGCTTCTCTCAATTGCTTGGTTTGGTTGTTTAGTTGACTAGATGTTCCATTTTCGGAGGTCCGAAAACTTCCCAGCATGTAAATAGTGAAGTTGGATTACAAACTGAATAGCGTTAGGTTTGCAGTAAAAAATGTCAGAAGTGACGTGAGGTCTTCTAATCTTGCATTGTTATAACCTAAAGATTGACCGGCACCCAGCCAAATTTGCGTGAGTGGTTGGTACGGAAAGTAGAATGATGTGGAGTTTAGTTTATACCGTTCAGTTTTGTGGGATAATATTCACCAGATCTTCCGTTTCTGCTTCAGTCACATTCTACCGTAAGCTGCGTACTACTCTACATTAGTATCCATCTTTAGTGTGGCTTCGAGTGACTATGACAATAGTGGTTTTGCTCACAGTATACCCATTATAAACGTAAAATTACCACAAAGTGTAAGTGTAAAAATACATTGCGGTCATAATAAGTGTGAAGCTGGTTGCGCTGACCGTCTTCAGCATTGGAGACGCTATTCGTCCCTGTCTTCAAATAAGTTCAAGGTTTATATGGTCACATGCTCCGAAATGGACAAAGCTGTTCGGATCACGTTATCTCCAAACGATCTCTAAGTAGCTTAAGTGAATAGCAAAAAGATACGTCCTGTGAGCGTCACAACTGGCGACTGTCAGCCCAGAGAGTGCGCATTTGGGAACGTTTCACGTGTTTTTATGTATTGACGCTTGATTAGTATCTAACCGACTCTCTGAATGGTTGTCTTTCTGGACTCCGCGTCACTATTGGAAAAAAAACTACCACTCGTTCTAATTTGTTTCGTATAATTCGATGAATCTCTCTTCAATCGCAATGGGGATAGGGAAGATTACGAATAATGACACTGTGCGATAACAGCGACTAGAAGATGCCACCAAAAGCGGTTTTCTCCCTTATATACAAGTGTGAGTATACGCAAACATCAATAGACTGACCGGAACAAAACGTAACAGTTGCATGGAGCACTTGACACACCTGTGAAAAAGTCTCATTGAAACGATCATGTTTGCTCCAACAGAAAAACTAGAAGTGGTTCCTCCCACAATGCGTCTCACCAAGTACATACTATAGCCTTTGAATTTATAGTCTTTCACGCATTTTGGTTCACTTCTTCGTTATATGTAAACTCGTAAATTGTATTATGTAACAGAAGGAACGCGACGAAATGTGTTTGAAAAATGCCCTATGTAACACAGTGAAACACATCATTCTATTCATTACAAAATCAGCTAGATCATGGGGTACTACCAATATTTTTTTGTCTGTATTCATAGCGTTTAAATGCTATGCCCAATGTGAATGTTTTATTATTGACAAATACAGACATGTATTCTGGACAACCTGGAATGCGAGGAAGAGTTGTTGATAGAAAAAACAAATCTGGTTAACCCCTATCTTGAAAAGTTTACTACAACTGATAGCAAACATGGTATAACCACAAGTCCGTCTCGGACAGTTTTGAAGAAGCAAATATTACCCAATCTGCCTTTTAACGATGATCATAGAACACGTGACACGTGACATGTTGCGGTATGTTTCGAAACATACTCGCACTACAGTTGAATTACGCCTACTGATGTCCACACGAATGGTAGGGCTACATGTTTATGATCGTAGTTTTCCGAATCTATATGCTTCTCACTTAATTTACCAATTCATTTGCAATGGTGGTGCCTCATATATCAGCACAGCAGAATGGAGATTACAACAGTGAATGATTGGATAACTTTTTAAGTGGTCAGTCAATACGATGGCACTTCAACTGCTAGGAACACACTTCCTCAACTCAACCCCTGCCTTACGTCAAGGAAAGCTTCTTGCAGCTCGGTCGTTTGGTTCACTCCAGTGGCTCGTTCAGTGTGTCAGTACATAATCGAAACACAAGGTTACCAGCGTTCATGGCAGCAACGCTGGTCAAACATCATCTTCCAGTTCTCTGTGTATCGAAGGTGCCGACGCAGTCGCAGTAAGCATGCTTTTCTTTTTCTAAAAACATCCTCAATCCTCGTCAGTAACATCCGTTCTGTTGGCAATCGCTTATCCTACAGAACTGATCGATATCTGTGGCCGATGCTAATAAATGACATTCGAATCCCGCGGTAATTGTCTTCTTGCCGTACTGATTAAGTGGGTAAGTGGCATGGCATGCTTCAACTTCCTCAGTTCAGTTAAGTATTTCTAAAAGTTCGCGGCACTGACACTTCCAAATAATGTAAGAATACCTATTGACAATGGTAGAAGCAAACGTGACTTACATTTCAAAGCTCTGCTTGTAGTGCTTTGAGCCTGCCCCAAAGCGAGCTTCGGTAAAGTACTCTAAAGCATAAAGGGTGGAAACAACCTTATCTAACACATACACCCTTCAGTACATTGTAGTGCATTACCAAACCGGAGGTACGAGCATTCAAACTGAGCGGAATTTCTCAGCGCGTTGGTGAGGTACGTCCCATAGACCACAGCGAATTGAGTGGGGCAACACAGTCGACCGGACGAGCAATCGCTCCACGATATTGGACCAACGGAAGAGGAGTGGCAAGCGGAATACCCCCCTACACACACACACACACACGATAGAAGGCGTCGGCCACACGCACACAAACCAGGCAGAAGTGCACACGACGTGGGGCTGGAAACCGGGGTTGTTGTGGCCAGGACTTCTGACTCATACACGCGAGCGCGCGCGTGGCATGGTAACCAGCGCGTTGGACAATAAAGGTTGTGCTTTATTGGATGCCTTTTCGTTGCACTGGTGCAATGAAGCTGCCATGACCAAACCAGTTTGCAGATGGAGGCGTGGAAAAGTGGCTATCAGAGTTTGTGGTGATTACGGCATGCAACGGACTGAAAAGCGAAGCAGAACTTTGACGGCACTGGGACCACTGCTCACCGGACTGGCTAAAGCTGTTTGTGCCTTGAGCAAACAAAGGCCGCAACGTCGTATCCAGAAACACGGACCGCGCTGATTCGAGAGTTTATAAAGGAACAAGACCAATGGGCAATGGATCGGTTTTATGGCGCCGGATTTTGCGACACACAAGACCCCCCTGGTTTACTGTCATCACTTATTACGACAGTTCACGTTGGACTTACCGGAGGCAGATGAGAAAACAAAGGATAGATTGATGTGGGAGCGGTTTATCCAAAGTATGCCGCCGGAGTTGCAGGAGAGCGTTCGGATGGCCGCGTATTGTGGAATCACGGATATCGAACGGCTTGTCGGAATTGCACAGCGCCTATCAGTACGAATGCAAGTGGGACAGTTAGAAGTCAGGGAGCTCGAGGAGAAAGTGGAGCAACTGACGAAGGCGGTAGAAGGTTTGAAGACGAATATGGAACCAAGAGGAGGACAAGTCAGACGAACACGTGGACAACCTCACCGCAATCATTGTTTTGTTTGTAATGGGATGGGACACTTTTCCTGCTAGTGTCCTAACAGACGTCTTCCTCCTTGTTTTTCGGTGGTAACGGGTTATCATGAAGGCCTTTCATGGATGAAAGTTCTGATCGAGGGCGAGCGAAAGAGTGCGATAATTGATACGGGGGCGGGGGCGTCAATTACAAGCGAAGTGCGAGGACCGCCCATTTAGGTAGGTAACTGGAAGGTAGTCGCGGTCAGAGGGACGGCATTAAAGCCATTGAGGACTCAGAATGTCGAAATTTAGATAGGTGATGCCAGGCTACGCCAGGCAATGTTAGCAATTGAACATGTGAAAGAGACGATAATAGATGCTGATCAGCTACTTCGACTGGAGAAGAACGAGTTGCGTGTTAACGGCGGTGGCGTGAAGTTCCATCACGAAGAAATCAAGAGGCGGTGTCGATTGAGCAGTGTCACTGCGAAATCTGTGTCGAATCGTCCGTTCCCAGCCACCAAGAAATGTGCTAGAGTTCGTTGATTTATTTACTAATGCGGATGATCAATACGGATTCTGTACGCGGATGGAACACTCGATAGACTTACATTCGGGTGAGGAATGCAGACCAGTATATCGGCGGATACCATTCAAGTTGATTCCGGAAGTGGAAAAGTAGTTAAAAGATGTGTTGGAGAAAGGAATAATTCAAAGGACAAGCGGTCCATTTTCGTCATCTTTCCTGTTGATTAGGAAAGAGGATGTAACCTACCGACTTTGTGTCCAATTCAGAGAGCTGAACCGGGTGACACTCGGAGACACGTTCCCCATGTCCAAGATGAAACAAATCGTTGCACACCTGCACGAAACTAAAGTAATATCTCCCACGGATCTGCTCTCCGGTTACTGACAGTTACTAATGGCATGGAAGGGTAGAGCGAAGACCGCCTTTTGTATGAATGGACAGTAGTACGAGTTCCTTAGGATGCCGTTCGGCATTTGCAAAGCTCCAGCCACGATCAGACGTCTCTTGCTTTACATTCTGAAGGCTCAGGAAGAAGCAACCGTATGTGGAGTCAGCATCGTTATATTTTCCAATACTGTTTCGGGACATACAAAAGACTGCGAGCAGTGTTACAGCGAAACGACGTGGCCGGCCTAAAACTGAGTAGTAAGAAGTACCAAATAGGCCGCAGTCCAATCGTTAGCTTGGGACACACGGTTGGTAATGGAACAACCCAACCACTGCCAGAGAAGTTGATAGCCATCCAGAATTTCTAAACACCAAAATCGAAGCGGCAGCTGAGGTGTTTCCTCAGAATGGTCGGTCATGATTTGACATTTACGCCGGGGTTCTCCCAGAAAGCATATCCACTCTTCCGACTGTTGAGGAAGGACAGGACATTTGTATGGACTAGGGGGACTGGAGGTGGCATTCAACGAACTCAAACAGGAGGACGCCAACATTCGACGGTGCCTGACAATCCAAAAACTGAATGAGTCTGTTGATGCAAGTAACATCAGAATCGAGACAGTTCTCTCACAACCGCCGGGGACAACTGAGTATGCCAACCGAGTACTGACGGAAGCAGAGAGAAAGTATTCCACTACGGAGAAAGAGTGCCCAGCTTTTGTCTGGGCGCTGGGGAAGTAGAGAACCTATCTGATAACAATCATCTTTCATGTCAAGACTGACCACAAACCCCTGACCTCGCTGAAGACGGCGAAGGATTTGCACGTACGACTGGTGCGCTGGGCACTTCGACTGCAACAGTTCAACTTTACCATCGGTGCCTGATGCACTGTCGCGACCGATACAAGAAAGTGAGCTGCCAACTGAAGCCATATCCGTGAACGCAGTATTGGTTGCCGATAAAGACATCTTGGTCAGGCAACAACAAGACCATCAGGTACTCGAACTATGTGAACATCTACTAGCAGGTACCAAACCCAAGATGTTGACTTCGGGATTGAATGGGCTGTTTGCTATAAACTCTGAAAAGGATACGTTGTTTCGTTCCCGATTATAGTGGTACGCTTGAAATAAATCGAACTCTTTTTCTTGTAATAGTTAACACGGAAATCTCGGTGCTGGCAAATACCGCCACTATCCCGTGATTTACTCCCAAGACAAGCGAAAAGACGCGTGCAAAAAAGAACAGCTTTGATCCGCCCCAAAACGTGTGCGGCAGGGTGAAAAACTACAAGGTACTTATATGGAACGTAGTGACAAAAAAACACGCCCGAACGACAGTTACCGAAAATATTTTCAGGGTCACTAATGAGCATGGCGGAAAAAAGTCGGAGGGGTAAAAAAGCCAACCAAGGTTACCTCTCGGTCGCTCTGAGCAGTCCCGCTAGTTACGATTGAATCAGTCGTTTATTTCTCGAGAACTGGATTACAGTAAGTGATATACTACATCGTCACTGTTCTGTTTATAATACCCAATGCTTGTTGAATAAGAGAGGCAATAGTGTTGGGCGTAGGAACCTGAAAGAACTGTAGGCTAAACAATTTTGGGAACCGTAGATCTAAATCTTACAGGTTGAACAGTTTGTATTCGCGATAATAATCGAGACGGACGGCAGACGTATAATATATGTGGTGATCTACCCTACAGCACGTCATGGGGAAAATGTAAGTGTTAGTTACACATTTATTGGGATACCTGGGTATACAGATAACAGAAAAGCAAATATCCAGTTCACTCGGCATACTGTGATGTAACCTTTTTATTAAGTTTAAGGTGTGTTTTTGAGCGTGTTAAGAAAGTAGATAGATTACCGTTAACTTTAACGACTTTGCTGGCGTTTTAGAAATAGGCTGGTTTCTAACACTAGTTTGGCGCATTCAAGCATCCGAATGGATAGTCGATGACAGCTCACACTTCAAAGTAAAGATTCCAAGCGATCTTGCGGCACACTCAACTGGCTGGTAGATGTTTTGCCCGCCTACCGGCAGGTCATCTGACAACAAAACCGACTGCAGTTAAGGTCCATGTTCTTAAAAGTTGGCCCATTTGCCCGTGAGTTGCTTCTGAACTCGGTTGGCACGAGCTTAATTGTGACTTCGGATTAATTGATTACGTTCACCGACCTCCATACTACATCATTCGCTACCCTCAATAGATCCCTTTATAGCGATACTCGTTTATCGCCTTGTGCGTCAAACGTAATTGGCCTAGTCCGATACCGTTCTACAGCTATTATTTGCTGTCAGTGTTAACTACATTCTTCTTCCTCGTACTATGAACTTAACTCCCTTAATTTCATATTTGTTTGTTGTCTGGTGAGCGGATTGTATCGGAAGTTCAGATAACAGGCAGTCGATTCGCTGTGTAAGCTTCCCATTGCTTGGTATTCACTCATAACAGGAATCTGAACGACCCTAAGTAATCTCAATTTACTGATGAGTAGTAGGGGATTTTGATTTTCATATAGATTGAACATCACCCACAATTGATCGCAGCTGTCGCATTCCCATAGACTTTCCAGTCGGCCCCATTCGATAAGAAGCACTAGACTCGAGTTTCGCTCTCATTAGAGCTCGTCAGTAGTGCATATCATCGCCACTGCCGGGACTTGAACCACGGACACACTGTTCATGAGGCAACCGTGTTTACCACTGCGCCATTGACCTCACGTTAGGCACGACCGAATTATCATGTGTGAACGCTCAACCACTTTCGCTTGTGAGTAATGATCAGGTTGCCCGATCGCCTCGAGAGGAGACACAGTTACTGTCTATTAACTCCAATCGATGACCCCTCGACATGTTAATGATTTCTGTAATTTCAACTTGCAGAGAAGGTATGATTAGCGTGTTCTTTCCTTGTCTTGATCCCTAGTTTGTTGTTGTCCTACTTCCCTTAAAATCCTACCCGGGCTGCCGGTGCCGTTTGCTAACCACGTAACGAACGTGTCATGTGATCCCATGTCAATCGATTGCCAGCAATGACTAATGGGAACACCAACAGACCGACGGGCCTATCCAGTGACGGCACGTGACATTCTTCACATTTGGCCACCAGGCTTGGGTGGGGATGGCTATACCAGTAGTGGCAGGGTTGAACATTGTGAATATAGACTGCGATAGCAAACATGAGGACATCCGGCAGTTTAGTGCGGAAAATGAATCTTTCTGGTAAATTGTAATGATTCCAGGAATACAGAAATGAAGTACTTGAATTGGCTCAACCCAAGAACTAGCTTCGACGCAATAGTAATAACAACCGAACTAGGCAAAGCATGTAATTTATCCCTCGATTGCAATTGTACAACTTCTGGTCAGCAATGTAATAAAACAACAGTCATGAGAAACAGGTTTAGTGACAATCACCACATAAATGTAAACGTGGTTGAGTGCTCTCAACACTCAAAGCTGAAACATATAGAAGCGGAGCGTTTGATAGAGCTAATCATTAGGATCGTGCAAAATAGGACAGCGACCAGGGAACTTGTTGTCAATGCATAGGTGTGTCGAGGCTTCCAACTGATCACCACTTGCTGCTGAAAATAGAAATAACTGTGTTAGTGTTTTTGCTAGTGGTTATTGAAGAACATTTGGACACGAAATACTAAGTTGTCAGTTACAATTCTGCCACAGTATTTTCTTGTTCATTGCAAACCACCATCATGTTATGGTTTGGAGACCGTGCTAGTGATATATCGTACATAATATTTATACGGCCATGGATCTTTTGCTTATCTTGATCGACCTTCAAACTACAGTGCACAAATATGTAAACAAACGAAATTCAACCTGCATGAATTTTAAAAGCAAGACAGATTTGAACCAACACTAACCACAAAACGCAGAAAGGAGAGCGTAATAATCATCAAGACTTTGGAGCACAGCATTCTGAGTGAAAATTCACAAAGGTTAGAAGTGTATGTTTATAGTTTCTTCCTATTAGTAAGTTAAGCCATTCTTTGTGAATTGTCTGTCACAGAGTTTACCATTGTCCCATGAATATCTCGTCAGTCTCACAACAACGCGTTTTTCATCTCAGCTTTGTATTGGGAGTTTTGTCTGTCCACGTATAACTTTTTAGTGATGATTCTCCGTACGTGTCTCATGACACTCAGGATGGGGCTTTGTGGTGACCAATTCAAACGTTTCATACAAAGCCGCGATCTGTAAAGAGAAGGTATGTACATCGAGACATTATACTGTCGAGAGACAACGTTTTCAACGTGCATCCTAGCGACAAAAACCTAAGGCTTTACCGCGAGTGTGTTAATGTAAGAAGTTGACTTCAACCTTACAAATTCCCCTGTGTCTTGGGGAGAAAAATCCCCAGGAATACTTAACGACCTGCCGCCAATGTGTTTTTTGGAATTGAAGTACTTGCATTCATTTCTTAGGTAGTATTAGTAAACTGATTACTCACTGGGCCCTTCTGACTTAAAATTCAGTCCGGGAATGGAACGATATCATTCTAACGAACTTTTCAAGTAGCAATATGTTCTGCCAACGTTACTCAATATTTGCATATGTATGTGTATACATATGTACGTCAGTGAGTAAAGATGTACGCATCGGTATCCACTAACTTAAGTTTTATACCTTACTGTGTGACCGTTGCAGTGGCTGACACTTGCAGCTTGTGTGCTCTTTCTATTTCGGACTCACGTAGTAATCCATTCGAAGCGGATTATACAGGTTCTTTGCCCCTCTGAGCGGTTGGCTACGCAACATGATATATAAATTACCAAGAATGGGTTGGTAAATGTAGACCTGTTCCGACGCGAAACATTCGCAAAACCACCAAGTCTCACATCATTGCAGATCAATATCGTCATCGTTTCCACCGAATCATTCGGCGTGGCTCGGTTAATGTCACAGCCACGTGATCAACCTACATAAACATGTCTTTAGCCTTGACGAAAAAGATTCAACTACTCGGTTTCTGGAACAATGTGTCTAACAGCTAGAATTCCGAAACATTTATCAGACTGGGCGACAAAATCACGTCAGTATTAACCGTGTAAAGTTACAGCGCTCAGCCACAAACGTGAAAAGCGCGCAGGCGAACATAACAAGTAATGTAGAAACACAATACAACAATGTAACAAGGATATTAACAACAGCAACGCAATATGAGATTGTCGAATTCGTGAGATACGTTCAGTAATTGATAGGCATAATGCGAGACAAAAAAAAAGGAACGGTACACTCACGCCAGTACAGCTAAAAGCAGAATATCCGAATAAGCTCAAATGGTGAATAACGTTTCATCTTTAACACCAGAAGGAGCCTGCTCCATAAATGTTCTCAGTCGGTCCAAAACGGTGTTGCCTCAAACTAAAATTTAGTCAACTGTATTTAGAAGCACAATCAAAGGACCTGTTGAGGAGGTGCTTCCGTTGTTGCAGGTGACCGATTCACTTTCACCCAAACACCCATTACACTTGTTCGTTTTTGGTGATTGACTGATTGTCAGGCTGGTCACATTTATGGTTAACATGTCACATTCGTTTTTGCCACGGACTGAGTGGGAAAAATGCAGTGTAATCTCTCAAGCCTTGTGTTCTGATTCCGCACGTTTGGTGGACTTAAAGCAATTGGCGACGGTCTTTGGTAGTGCATTAATATCATGTCACTATTAGTTGAACTTCAGAATCTTTTAAAGCAGCGTCGTGAAGAATATGAAGCCGCTCACTTAAAGTTGAGTGATCTCAAGACAGAAAATGACAGCTCAGCAGAGCTGAGCAGTTGTAACCGCAGTGTCCACAGTGGCGTGATTGGCTAACAACATAGCAAAATTTATCTATCAGCTGGACAGTGGGATCAGGTTCGCGGCTTGGTTCAAGCGTTATCAGGACCTATTCAACGAGGACGCAGCAAACTTAGATGATAATGCTCAAGTCTTACTGCTTTTACGCTAGCTTGGCCTAACGGAACACGCTCAGTATTGTAACTATATCCTGCCAAAGAACTTACGTGAATTTTCATTCACATACATTGTGCAGTTTTCAGTTCGTATATTCAGCGATCGTGTGTCATTGTTCAACACTCCATTTCATTATCTACAACTCAGAAAGCAGTATTCTGAGGACTGTTTTTTACCACCTATCTATGTGGTCAGTCGTGAGTGACAGGGATTTAAGTGTATCAGTGATCAGTTTTGGACATCAATTTTCGTGTGGGGACTTAAATCAGTATCCGATACGGATATTTCTACACGCATCTTATCGCAGTTAGAAAAGAACCTAGACATGACATTGAAGTCTGTGATAGATGGGTGTCAACGATTAGTAAATCTTAAAAAACGACACTAGGTTCATCGAAAACAAGTGCGACAGGAAAGGAAACGTCGATGTGTATGTCGTCAATAAAGCAGAAAACAACCAGACAACAGAATTTTCAGGAAGGCCGCCGAGCACGTGTTGGCGTTGCGGAGAATGACATTTTGCACGAGTTTTCCAATTTGGAAATCACATGATGAAGAAGCAGAAAACGTGGACGCAAAGGGGTTTGGTGTAGAAGAGCACTCTCATTTGGGCATTTTCGAGAACCCAGAGAAGCACTGACCTATAGTGGCGGTCGATTCAACGTTGTGATCGTTGTATTCAAATTTCGAGTAGTAGTAAGTATGTTAAAACTTCATGGGATAATACGAAATACACGAATGAGTGGACATGGCCTCACATTCATCTCACAGGAAGCTTGGGATCAGTTGCACATACCAGCATACATACAAACCGACAGTGTGGCGCGAAATGCCCTGGAAACTCGAAATTCACTTGCGAAATAATTAAACTGTAGGTTTCAAGTTAATCAATCACATGCTACTGGTTTATGATACATTGATAAAATCTGAAGTTGAATTCATGGGGTATTGACCGGAGTACTGAGCCAAGAATATTGGAGGTGTTACTGAATTCAGTCGGTGTTCACGTTTGTCCAATTGTCAACATTACACTTCCGCATAAGAGAGTAAAAGCAACGGTAGACGAAGATATGACAGCAAAATCTGCTTTAGAGCTGCAAGAACAATATCACCGCCATCTTGCTGATACTCTCGATCGATATAGGCAAGCAAAAGCTGATGAAAACTCAGTCATTTCATCATCATCGAGGAATGAGGAATTTGATGAGGTATTTTCAGACTCCATTTTTGTTCCACCAAAAGGCACCAATATTGTCGTAGACGGAGAAAAAGGGTGTTTTATTCCGTCAAGTTATGCAGCATTTTCAGATGGATTGACTAACCTATTCGTTAGATGAAGGACTGTAACAATTTTCGGTTTACAAACACTCATTTGCTTTCAATTACGAATGTTTAATGCTAACAGATCGTATACTAATTAGGATGGTTTCATTGCAACGCGTGACAAGACGGTTAAACTTTGGCCATCCCAGTATCAGTCGCATGAAGTCAGTGATTTGCAGTTATATGCATTGATCGTGAATCAACAGGAACATGAAAGCCTCGGTATAAACTTGCTGTTGAATCGGTCCTGATGCTTAAGGATAATTCACCCAGTGACGCGTAATTGACAATTATAATAACGCTCATTCAGACGGTCTGATTAACTGAACTATCTTTAAAGTCCAAAAAACGTCAGAAAAGTGATCGAAAGGATTGGAATTTATACGGTACTGTTTCGTAAAATTGCAATAATGGTACCAATGGTAACCAAACACGAGTTCGCAAACAGACACCAATCAGCGAGAAATGAGCCCATTAAAACAATCGGATCCAGAGAAAGATGAGACCGAGTCAAACAATACCAAGAAATCAGAAGACCGGTTTTGCAAGATAGTAGTACCATTTCGTATGCTCTCGTCAGTTGCTACACCTAACAGCGGTGGACATAAAAAAACATTTAAGCGAATTAAGTTCATATATCCAGTTAGTGTATACACTCATCTGTCATTGGTCAAAACCATGGCAGATGGAGGTTCAAGGTTAACAGCTTTTGCACACAGAGGGTTGGCTTGCTACGCATGACAAGCAGTGCCTCGAGTGACTTGAGGATGACGAGCTTGTGGTGACGCCTCAACACACGGAAAGCGTTTGTTGGGTCGACCACATATACAGTCTCCAGCAGGTGTCTGGCGATCGAAGAGGCCGGCTTGCGTTCTTTGTTGCTGTTGTTGTCGTGTCGGGTCACGCCACACATCAAGTCCTCGATATACTTTGGCACATGTTCCTTCATTCTAAGGATTGATCAGTTCTGCCAATGTAAACGTCACCGCAGCTGCAGGTGAACTGGTAGATACAATGTGAAGTGGACAGCTCTGGCATCCGCGTCTTAATGTGAGGAAGTGTGAGTGACCTAGTGCGACTGAGTACACGCAATGTGGCTGAATTGTACGTACGTTGGATGACCTGTGTCAGTCGTCGCGTTAGAAACGACATATCACTATCTCCATTGTACGGTAACTGCATGTACATCGTTTTCTTTGAAACAGACGCTTCTTGTGGGTTAACTATTTTCCGTTTGCTGTGAAAATCAATGAAACCCAGTGAATAACCGTTGGAAACCAGGGTCTCACGGATAAATTTCACCTCTGTTTCTAGTGTATCACTTGTACATATAGTTCGCGCTCTGTGAAAGAGACAACGAACCAGCGAGCGTTTGTGTTGCATGGGTGATAAACTGTTGAAGTTCAGATATTGTCCTCTCCAGGTGGACTTATGGTGTACTGATCGACACACTGTACCATCCTTTCGTCGCTTGATGCTGATATCCAGTAATGCGAGTGTGTCTTCCTTTTCGAGTTCAGACATAGTTGAGATCGGCTTTCAACAAACAAAACAAACATATTTCAACCAGTTCATCGTTCCTCATCATATCACGCACAAGACGACAAACTTACCAGACGAGCTTTGACACATCCAACACCAGGGTCCTAAAAGCCACCAAAGGATAGGCCACTAGACATCCCAAAGCAACTCCGAACGTACCAGAATTGCCTTCCGTCATGCCCTTCCAAAAGACACAGCGACCTGATATCAGGCCTTACAGCACCCTGTAGTGTTTTCAGGCATACTTGTCTAACGTGATTCTGATCCTGGGAATGCACTGGTTTCTATTACTTTTGGCCAGACACCTCGAGGAGTTGATGTGTCACAAAGGAAGACGACGTCTCTTGCCTGCAATTAATATGCGGCGATGGATTAATTGTGATAAGCTTGCGGTCCAGGCAGGTGATTACGTCACCACTGCTTCCAAAATACGCAAGCAAGATGTTGAGATTAATTCCATCTCTGACAATGTCTTTGTCGTTTAGAAAAGCCCAATTCGAACGAAGCAATAACAGATCATTTGGTTTCATTACCCCCGAATTTTTAGGATCACCACAGACAGGCACAAGCGGAAAATTGTTAAATGCTCGTTCTACCTCGACAATGTAAACAAGCAGCACCTGTTTATTCACAACACCCTGGTGATTGATGGAATTAAGTACCGGCCGGATGTTTCTTACCATACTTTCCTCAATGGCTGGCTTCAGGAGAGTTAAAGTGCCGGTCAATTTTACGAACTAGCAAACGGTCAGCAACCTTTCTTTATTCTAAAACTTGCAGCTTTTTTTTCAGCTCTGAATCTGCTCCTACAAAGTTGATGCCTTTGTTACTAGATATGCATCCCGAGCACCTCGTCTACCCACAAACCTAATAAATGCCGTCATCAACGAATCAGTTGACAGTGAGCGGGCAACCTCCAAATGGATAACACGAGCCCGAAATCAATTAAGCACGCAGCCGTAACGCGTGTGTTTGCTTCTAGCTATCTTGACATTGAATGAACTAAAGTAGTCCATTTCAGTATACCTGAATGGATACCCATCAGCAGTCACCCTTGTTATTGATAATGGAGCAATTAGCTGCTCACATAGTTTAGAAAAAAGTGATTTACATTTATAACACCTAATAATCACACGCCTGACAGTCGCCATCCTTATCAACAACCAAGATTTCGTCCGAATGGATGCACGTACATGCGTAGTACCCAGGTGACCTTCCATTTCGTGGTAATGTTTACTTATCAGCTCTGTGCGACGGTAGAACAACAAGTTTCGTGTCGCTTTTGTCAGCTTCACCGCCCGCTCTTCCTCCGAGAAACAATAAGTCATCTATTAGTACTGGTCGTACCAGTTCGAACACACGTAATTGCCCTGATTCCACCGGATCTCTTTGGTTTCCAGCCTTCGGTAAGCCAACAGAGCTAACGAAGCGAGAGAGCCACGCTAATGTCCTCACTAACTTTAACCAGATGGAATGCCGTGGTACCAGGCATTCAAAAGTGGGATTCACTGCATGCATAATCTCAACAGTCAAAATACGCCTAATTTCCCACTCCCCATCCGTTAGTGCATTAAAGAGCGATGACTTTGGTCAGCTGCTCTCTGAAAGCGCGAGAAGCCTCTGTCCCAGAAGTCAGTGGTTCATCACATGTGAAAAGAATTGTGAAGCTTCCCTCGATGGTACGTCGGCCGGATTCCGCTCAGAAGGCACATGTCTCCATTGTGATATAATGGTTCACCCACGAACTAGTCTCACTCGAATTGCAACGAATATCACAAAGTGAAATGATGCTGTCATTGAGTGGTCGATACGCATTCTCAGTTCGTCCACAAGAAGCCTCCACAGTCCTGCTTCGATGACGGCTGTTGTATTCCTATTCGGGTTCAATCTACAGTCAACCTTACAGGCTAGTAATAGCGGCGGATGGAAGACGTGACTCAGGGGAGAAGTACAAACTATATTGTCACATCTACAAGCGGAAGCGTTATTCTCATGTTGGCCGTTGAAGGTGCGACCAATCAGAACGCAGCTAGAGTCTCAGCACGAGCGTGATTCACACAGGCGGCCTTGACGCGTATACAACACCACCTTCGTCATAACCCGAAAATCGGTCAAATCTGTGGCGGGTGGTCGGTGTCCTGTGATGTTGTGTTGGTGTGTCAGGGGTCGCACAGCGTGGGTGTGGTGGTTTGTGTGCGTCTGTTTGCCACAGTGATGTGTGGACTGTCTGGCGTTGACCTTGCGGCCGGTTGTAAGCTTGTAAGTTCCCGGTCCACTGGTCCGAGCTATTCCAATCGATCTCCACAATGCCGGTTGACCTTTGCCCACTTGCCACTGTTTCAAACGGACGAATGTCCCGGCTGTACTGCTGATGATAGTGTTTTGTAAGTTGCCTGGTAGGCACGACGACATTTCCAACGATGAAAAAGTCCATCGGCTGTAAGGTACTTGGAGTCTGACGTTGAGGGTATGTAGAAGAATGCTTTCTTTAAGTCCGATTTGGGGAAAAACGGAACGTCAGCCATCTTGACCAGTAGGTCATCGGCCGTTGAGTATATGAATTTAACCAACACAATCTGTCCATTTACCGTCTCCCAGTCACCGCACATTCGTAATGTATCGTCCTTTTTTAACATCGTGCCCATGGGGTGAACTCATTTGGAACCACCGATTCGTTCGACCGAGTAGTTCGAACCCATTTCCTCTATAACAGTCGTTGATTCCCGTTTGCCAAGAGGAATCGGGCGCGGTTGTGCTATCGGGGGAGCGGAATAGAATTCCATCTCCATAATTGCCCTATGCTGGTGTGCACAATTGGCCACCGTTCTGACGTCCGGTGAAGGGAGATTGGGTTCTGAAAACCCGTGCTGTTGCTTCCCAATGAGAGTAAGATTATGCATGGAGTATATGTGTTCTGTCAACAACGATGGCGAGTTGTCACCAGCAGTATCTTGGCTCGCTTGCGTTACTTGACTGGATCTGCAGCATCGAGCAAAATTTCTTTGTTTACGGCAGCTCTTACAGTCGAGTTTACGAGCGGGACATGTCTGACAGTCTATTTTATTCCGGCCACTGCCCGAACAATAACACATTGGGAAAGTTGTCGATGACGTTGTAAAGAAACGCTGTATCTTGCTAATGTCAAGACTGTCCATTTTGCCGTTTACTACTCTAATGTTCACCTGCTGACGATCTAATCTTGGCAAAGCTAACAGTCAGATCTCTGGATAAACTTGCTGTAAGTAGTGTCTCACTGACGCGATTATCTTTTATTCCAATGATGAGTTGCCGGATCGGCATAACCCCTTCGAGCTTATTCTTCGGAACAATTAAATAATCCCGCTGTCGGACTGTTCGGGTACGATGGAACAGAAACTGCTCCAACGGTTCTAGAGCGTCCTGTTTCAACTGGCAAAACCTGAATCTTTCTGTGATTACGTTCGTTCTGTACCCATATTCCTGGTCAAGTATAATGAGAGCATCGTTTACCGAAATTTCTGACTGCAAGTCAAGTGTGTCGAAGTGACGTTGTCTTTCATTGCTAAGCAAATGATGAAGCAGCTCTAATCTCTGGCTTTCAGTGTACGCAGAATCAATCAGTAACAAATCTAAGTACTTTGTGAATGTAGTTTTCCACTGTGTCCAATCACCTTCGGTTGGCTGTATGGCAGCATCACGCCAATAGAATTCCGGGAGTGGCAGATTGAAATTCATCGGACAGGTTCGTTTAACGCGACACCAGTGTTGTATTCTTATTCGGGTGCACTCATCCGTATGCCTTACAGGCTGACAACGATAGAGAGAACACGTGACTCAGGAAAAGTACAAAATGTATCATCACATTTATAAACAGTAGCGTCATTCTTCAGTGCCTAGACGAATGGGTCGTTGGACGTCGAAGGCGCGACTAACCATAATGCAGCTTAGGTCTTAGCACGAGTGTGATGCATACAGGCGTTCTTCATACGTATACAACAGCACCAACAACTGAAATTCTGAACGTTGGAAACGTTACGAAAACGTTGCTCAGAATTCTATCAGGTAGGTATCAATTTGTCGATAGATGTGCCTTTGGATTCCAATTTACGGAATAATGTTGCGAACGGTAGCACTATTTTTGGAAGTTTTGATGGACATGTCTTGTAGAACCGCACTTTGAAATAATGTAGCGAAAAGGTGTTCAGTAAAGCACAATCTTTATTACTGATGAGTAGTAAGGGATTTTTGATTTTCATATAGATTGAACATCACCCACAATTGATCGCAGCTGTCGTATTCCCATAGACTTTCCAGTCGGCCCCTTTCGATAAGAAGCACTAGACTCGAGTTTCGCTCTCATTAGAGCTCGTCAGTAGTGCATATCATCGCCAC
>JTDE01004374.1:12580-26979 GCA_014338405.1 Paragonimus skrjabini miyazakii
TCTACATTTAGCAAAATTTAACGGGAGTCCCCAGCCAACTGTCCACCGACGAATTTCGTCAAGGTCTCGCTGCATCGAAGACTCGCTCGGGCACCCCTCGAGTTTCACGTCCTCTGCGAACATGTAGCAGGGACTGCTGATCCTCTTCGCCAGATCATTTATGTATATCAGGAACAGCAGGGGACCTAAAACTGACCCTTGGGGAACACCACTGGTGGCACGTGCAGTATGTGACTTGGAGCCCTCCACCTGCACATAGAAACTCCTATTATGCAGGAACTCCTTATTCATTGTCAGACACCCAGTCTTCAGCCTGTCTGCGTTGAATGTGAGCCAAATAATACAAACCCTCGCTCATCTAATAGTCAAAAAACACAGAGGTGCATTGACTCCAAACAAAGGGACCTAAAAGCTGATCGCCAGTTAAATATCTGTAAAAACAATTCCTTTTCAATGCACTGTCCTGTGGGCCACCCGAGTGTACTTCATTGGCGTAGCGCGAATTATGCCCAAGTTACTCATCTGAAGATAAAACACTACCATTTTAATAAGCACAAAAAGTTACCACCACAATTGGTAAATAAAAAGACTCGTTTGAGCGTGATAACCATTTGCGTGATGGACCTTTTTATTTCATTGCTCAACCAAATCAAAACTTCTAAATACATTGCTGCTTGTCGTAAAGTCCGTACGCTTTCCAATGCAAATGCCCACCTGAACGCAACCTGCGATGAATGCCCTAACATATTGTATGCGAGTACAACGAACTCATCACAGCCTCATTCATGCTTAGTGAAAGGTACGCTATTCAGAATTTATTGCCATGTCCACCCCTTATAGTTTCCCTATCCTACCCAACCCATTGGCGTTTTTTACCGTTTCCCATAATACGCTCGTGACGCCCAATCAGTCACAAGGTATAATATAAGCGCACCAGTGCACACAACGCTACCAAACCTTCTAAACCAAGATGACCCGTCTGATTCAAGTTTTTACCGACCCGAAATTGACGCCTCCTAGAAAGAAGTCACCAAGCATTTTTTCATCGAATGTACACTCACTAGTTAACATGGTGCACACCTCCTTAGCTCCTAACTTTTTACACGATCCCCACGGTATTCTAATTACTGAAGTTTGGTGTGCCACTGGGGCTGACACCGAAATAAGCGCTATAGGTTATCACATGTTTCCTTAACAACTTGACGTGGTGGAGGATGTGTAACTTACTCAACGGCGCAATAGTCCACAACCATTCCTAACCAGCCTTGTCTTGAAAGGGTTGCTGACCCATGGTCGTCGTTGGGTTACTTAGGTTTTCGTGAGCTACTTCTAGGAGGCATCTCCAGACCACGTAACGTCATTCATAATGATATTATCAGCATTTGTAACGAGCTTAAATATGGATCAGCACGACACTCCCGATGTAAACTTAGTAGCGGAGATTTCAAAGTGAAAAGGTCTCTTATTGACCTTCTCGGCAGCTATCACAGGTCAAGCCGATTTTCTTGCATGTATCCGTGTAAGTGGTTGATAAATGATGCCGCTAATGGACTAAACAACAATTAGGACTTCCTTTTTACAACAGGTATCTCCTGCGCTACTCGGTCCGTCTTGAAACAATTTCCGGGAATCAATCAAGTGAACCTTACGTTTGACTTCAACGCCGTTGAAACGTCGACCGTCATGTACTAAGGCTTCTGGTTTGTCGCCATAGTGCAGCATTCGAAATATTTAAGAAAACCCCCGGTTTTGCGTGGAAATCTTAGACAAACAAATACCAAAACCGTAACGTGTGTTAAAAATGTAGAATTCCTTACTTCGAGAGATAAAATAAGCATAAAGGTTTTAATTTGCGACAGCAAAAAGCACGATTTCCCTCCAGTTTTGTCGAATTTGCTCCACGTTGCTTGCACTTTCCGTCACTTCATCTTTGCTCGTTGTTCGGACAAGACATGGTTAGTTTGCCTTGCTTTATCCTGAGGCAGGCGATTTCGGATGGAACTGCAGCTAAGCGCGAATTGCTCAGTGAGGCTGGGTCGTTGTAACTTGAGTATCTGAAAACATTTATTCTGACCGCGTAACCCATTGTGGGGTTCATTTTCAGATATGCCGCCATGCTTATTAAATTGCACTATTCTTCCTGCAAGTTAAAGCTTAGTCGGCGCCTAATCGTTATAGCCTGTCGCTGCTTGACTTGCGGGAGGTCAGTTTAGTTATCTAGCTGCTTAACGTGTGACACAACAAGCGTGAGTTACAACGCCCGTAAAACCGGTGACTACTAATCTGCCAGGTTACTGAAGCTGTTGGGAACATAAATTAACACGGCCTTGCATCTTTGGTCCGCAGTTGTCCCACTTAGGCAGCTCTTTGCAGTTATAAATAACCCCGCAAAGTAAAGCTTTCTACGTTAAGTCGCCTGCCGTGTATTTTGTTTCATTCACTGGTGAATCCTCCGTCTGCCTTCTTTTTCAGGTTCAACACACAGCATCACGACTGAGCGCCGTCCGTCGTCGATCTGTAATCCGTGCCGGGTTGGCAGTTTTTTATGTTTCAAGCGAATTCACACGGCCGTGCGCAAAAGAAATAGCTTGCTACTCCTTCTTATTCACACTTTTGACCAATCATTCATATTCGTCTTTACCTATGCAAACTTATGCAAAATCACTTGTGATTTTCTTACGTCATGAATCGCCATTCATCAGTGTGTTACACAGCCGCGCTCAGCTTCGTGGGGGTGGGGGGTAGCATTACACATCAACTGCTGAGAGGTCAGCCTTTGGGACCTAACGCTGCAACCAAAATAGTTGTCCGTGTTGAGGAGTGGCGGACAAATACATAACGGCTGTTTTTGTGTTCCACAGGGCAAGGAATCTTTGGCGTCTACTTTTGGTCTGACAGAAGCGTGTTTAGGAGCAATCGATGACGATGTATCCGCGCACGAAATGCCGTCGACCAAAGTTGTACACTGCAAATACTCACGAAACATTCTAGCAGTCATGGCAGTTCCCAACGGCGGCAAAATATGCATTTTCTCATACGGCGTTCAGGACTTTTCTTTCAAACGGCCGACTGTCACTACTGACGAGAAATCTCGAGTGACAGTTGCTTAGCGAAACCATGTTAACTGATTGGCGCCAAATACGAATACGTGCCTGTTGAAACCTGCATTCCAGTCTGACTTACTCACACTCTGTCAACCGACATCAACTTACCTACAGCGAAATAAAGTTGAGCAGCAACCACTCATTCAACAGACACACGGTGGATCGTCGGTGCCATTGACTGAACGACCGTCAACGCCGAGCGGCATGTCAACTCGAACCCGGTAGTGGCGAATCCGAATCCATCATCAGGCCACCGGTTGACTTAGTTCACGCACCGTTAGGTCAATTAACCGACATGGCGAGTGAAACCATCTCAGGATGTATAGATAACTCGCGTTGATCAAATCAGACGACCAAAGGAAATTCGGGTTACATAAACTCTTGCTGATTGTTAGTTCCATTCCAAAACTAATGTAATCGGTATTTGTATCGCCATTTCGTTCGTCATTTGGTCACTACAACGTTTTCGCCGCAGTTCTTCAGCGTTCTTGTTCCTTCCGAAAATGCACCGACGAGAAGCATTAGCACTAACGTCCACGTGGTGCGATGTTCAGATCAGAGCCCGTTGACGTGGTGAATATACCACTTTCACCGCTGCGTCACAACGAGAGGGAGTTGGATTCATGCGGCGGGCCTATGAGTAAAAAAAGTACCAGGTGTACGGGAGTTAAATCACGTGCAATCCGTCACGTTAATCGCTGAACGGACAAATCCTTCGCAAAAATTGCAACATGTATGCCCTCTCGGTGTTATCACCGAATGCAATACTCATATAAAATCCAACTGTCCATACCATGATCTGCTGGCAGAGGTACGTATTTTCTGAACTCACTGAAAGCTCCAGTAGATAGCTGTAAGGTGGTTATCTGAACAAAGACTTACGCCGTCACTTTACTAGGTCTTGAGTTGAGTCTTAGTTGGGATTGATGACGACTGGTCGTGATTTGTCACGGATGCTTTGAGAGTGTTGAGAATGAAAATTCAGGGATTTTGCCGGATGATGTTGGAGAGGTTGATGTTGAAAAAAGATAAATTATAGCGTCCGCCCAGTAGAATATTGTATTTTCGTCGAACCCTGTAGAGGCGTCCAGATCTAAGATGAACGTCGGTGTTTCTCCATATCTTGGGGCACATGACAGTAGTAAATTACTGGGGCGTGTAAGTAGGAGGCATCAAATTTGTAATATTAATAGGCTAAACGTTTCGTTGGAAAAGCTTCGGGATGCCAATAGCCCGAGTATATTGAACACTGACAGTCGACTTGATTTGACGAGGGTTCCTCGCAGTTCGTCAGATGTGTACCAGGGAGTTTGAGTGGCTAGGCTGAGCTGACGGGTTCACCATGCGAAATTCGGAGAGTTTATGATTCAACATCAACTACTGTTGATGAATCAGTTGCCGTACTGTCCGTACACCTTTAGATACAGGATCAGCGCGCCTTAACGACAACAGAAATTTCATGGAGATTTGGCGGTCGCAGACTCAACTGACATTATCACTCCTTTGCCACTCTCAGCTACCTTACACTACGTTGCGATGGTATCCGTAGAGTGCCCGGGAATGATCTGCATGTGAGCTTAAGGCTTTACCGCCCCATTTATGAATCGTAGAGTAGTGAACCAAACCCGCGGCTATCTGTTGCCACCTTAGACTACCTGTTGTTTGCAGTGTGTTAGAAAGCATTTCGGACCCGTTCAATATATTTCCACAAGCAACTGCCACCGTCTAAATTGTGCAGCCTAATGGACCAGTGTGTAGCTTCAACCAGACTATTGTCCCGGGTTCCGAACTTTGGTACCTTTGGAGATAGGCTGTTACAACAATTGCTGGCACCCGGAAGCAGCCTTCACAGCGGGTATTCGAAAACTACTGGATTCGTTTTTTTGGGTTTCATGCAGTGGAGTTGGAAACGTCACTGTAATTTTGGTGCACAGTGCTCCATAAAGTCGCTAGAGGGCAACGATATCCTGGCGTTACTAATGTAACCAAAGCGAATAGAATGAAGCTTACACGTTACTTTACATTCTTCTTAAGGTGCACTTGGCACAATATTTTTCGTGCCGGCTGCTTGTATGGGTCACGAGTACACATCTGAGGGGTCGTCACCTTGAGTTATTAAAAGCTTGGGCCCAGATCATCCCAAAGGTAAAGTTTTTGCTATTAAAGTTTCAAACGGAACGAGTGGACTGCCCACGGAAATAGAAGATACTAACAGGCTGTCTGAATTCAAACAATGAATGAATCACTGTTGTCGGTTATTATTCCCGGATGTTGAATGAAATAACTGGAGTCTCTTGCAGTCGTACTCGGAGATAATAACGGTTCTGATGAAATATTATAGTGCTTGTTATTAACTTCTTGTTATTTTTCTGATTTCTCTTGGTTTCTTTCATATTATACTCCTTAATTTCGGGTCATTTTGGTGACAGTACATCCCTGTGGAACTTAGTTTTTAGAAGGTTATATTCTTAGGATCTTCGTGCGGAGATGACATTGTTTTCGCACTGTCCGAGAGTACCGCACTAGCCGTTAGTCTCTGCCTACAGTGAGGTTAAATGTTTTCACCACACTTTTACCTAAATTGATAATGTCGCCAACTCAAACTGTTGCAGCATTCCGAAATCGAACACGGTACATGCGCGAGAAAATTGACAGTTTATGGCCTGAGCAATAAAGTCCTGTGAAGTGAAGCAGAACTGAGGTAAACCACCAGAAGTCTTCCAGCGGCTGCGTGTTGCTGTCGGTCAGCATGTTGTCAACCTCACTGCTGCCGAAAATGTAATCCCGTCTGACTGACAGAAAAAAGTTGACCACTCTAGATAGAATATTGCCGGCGTGCATCACAGAGACAATTGTAAGGGCCTAAACGGTGAAGACCAGAACGCTACAATAGGCAATACAAAATCTCACGGTCTCAGGTTCTAAGATACAGACGATTCTCCAATCAATAAGCCCTTGAAAATCTCTTGGGCCAGATAGTATTCACACACACCCGATTCGTCCCTTGGCAGAGGTTTGGGGGTGCTGCCTAGCTGCACTAATTAACTTGTTGCTAGGCCAAGGGAGGATTGTTAGGGATTGTAATGTAGCCGCTGTGTTAACCGCCCACAAATGCTGCTCAAATGACAGCCACAAACTACCGTCCCGTTAGCCTAACCTGCGTCCAGTTAAAAGTACGTGAGAGCACCATCAGAGATTGGTTGAGCAATTTTGTTTTCCACAACCATCGCCCATGTATTAGTCCCTGTATTGTACAAAATTACCCGTGTCTATCCAGCCCTATTTGTCGCCTGGACAAAATGATCAATTGGCTAGACAAGTGGAAGGAGGTGGAGCCCTGTTACCTAGACTTCTGCCATGTATTCGTGTTAGTCCCTGACGTCTAATCGTTGTTCGCCCCACATTTAGCCAACTCGCAGCGTCTGCCGATAGGCTCGACCTACAATAGTCGAGTCTGTCAGTAATCGGCGTCTATAAATTCTGATCCGGCTGAGCAACCAATTCGGATCCAAAATGGAAGACGATCATATTGATACGTTTTTCAGCAGTAAGACGCCAAGGTAGAAGAAAATTAGTATAAACGAAATAGGAGGTAACAACAAACCTCGATATAGAATCCACCAATTATACAAGTTTCGAGATTACCGGTTCACCCGAATGTGATAAATTGCAACAATCGCTGAACGGTGTAGCGATCAAACGCAAACAAAACTGGGGTACATACAGACAAAGGTCCAGCAGCGATAAGTAAGGAGGAAAAAACCGGCGCCAGGACAAGCTTCCACAAGCAAACGATATCAAGATTTAATGATACATTAAGATCCACGTTTGTGAGATAAGTGAGTTGTCACGCGCGTAACTTGAATGGTCGTGTTGCGATGTACGATTGAAAGCAACAAGCGCGCGAATTCGAATTGTGTAACAGGACGTGCTGCTTTGTTGTCGGAGCCGTTTTAGTTTTGGTTTGTGCAAGTTGTGTGACGGCTTACTAGGCCCTTGATTCATGCCCGTTTGTGTTGTTTTCTTTCACATGAATGTTGCCAGAACCTCCAACTTCGGAAGAACACTGTCATCTGATGTCTCCACGCTGCCCCGAAGTTGGTCCAAAAGTTTAACGGTCAGTCAGAGTAAAAGCGGCCGGCTTGCATGTTACAATGTCAGTATTTGTAAATAAGGCTCGCAGTCATCACCCAAAAGATTTTCAGTGTAAGAAGGGTCAAGGAGAAGGGAAAAAATGAAGACAGGGAACGTCGTCACCAACTTTCTACAAAGCACAGCGATCGTCAAACACTCAACACAAGCAGCTACTTCAACATTCAGCCCTGTCACTCACCTACGGCTTCTCGGAAAATCTTGGCACCATCGCCAGAAATCGGCGAATCGGTTGAAGACATTTCACCAGTCAGGACATTCGGATTGACAGTTGAGGAAGGATTACTGAGTGTCCAGCAGGTCCTTATCAGTGTTCCTCAACGCTCTTTGCCGTGACCTTCTCTGTTTTTCATATATGTTAACGACATGGCTAGTCAGCTAAGTACACCTTGATGCATATTTGCTGACGATGTTAAGGTTGTTGATGACCAAAATCGATCAGGTCTTCAAGAGGATTTGAGTAAATTTGCAATGGGGTCGGAGGGCAAGGACTTCACGCCAAACCTTGATAAGTATGTTCAACTAATTAGCCTGTCGTAATCTTCTGGAGCCAAATGTAAGGGTGTGAACTGCCCAAGCAGATTAGACCGTGGACCTAGGGGTCCTTCTCTGTGGTCAGTTCAAACCTGCTGTCCAATGTGCATACTTTGTAAACAAAGCCAGAGCGGCCCTGTTTCAACTGAGGGACCGTGATGTGCTTACAATACTGTATGAGGCTTTCGGTAAACCGCATTTGGAATCTTGCACGCAGACATGTAACCAGCGCCATAAAAAAGACATAAAATTATTGCAGTTTTGAAAACTAGTTACCAGCATGACTGGTGGCACTAAAGCTACAGACTGTATAACCAGAGTGAAAAAACTCAACCTCCTTCACTCTTGAACTTAGGCGACTCCCTGGGGACATAGGCTTGGCTTACAAAGTTCTATGTGGCTTCACTGATGTCGTGTCAGAGGCTGTGTTGTCAGCTAGGGCACTGTCTTACCTTGAAGGCCACTCGTTGCTGAGCATGCCACGTGCTCATGCGTCTATCAGAGCTGAGTTCCTCATGAACATGGTCACAACTCGGCGAACAAGTTAACTGAGTCTTTGGTCCTGGCTACCCAAACCGCTTTGTCCAGATACAGACTGGTTCAGGAATGGAAACTTCATTCTCATGACTGGCACAACCTTGTATTACTGCATGCAAGTTTGTTTGAAGCAAGTGTGCGGTGTGCCGTCTGCCTGTCTGCATATTTTCGAGTGTCAGTGAGTAATCTTCATATGATCTGTGATGAGCATGTATGTCCTTGTCAGCCGACACACGAATGGTTTGCATGTCTGTATACCGATCTATGTGTGGTTTTATTTGAAATAAGTTGGTTAGTAGTCATGCGGCGTCGACGTTTGCCTGACCATGACTGCAGATAGTGATTCTTAACCAGTTGGAATAATCACTCCATCAGTGACATCTTTGAGTAGGCTTCATGCGAGCTCCAATGTCATTTTTCATCCTTGACTTTCATACACCCCTACTTTTTCCATCACACTTGAGTGCTCTCTCATCTCTCTACCGAACTCACTTTCTACAACTGTGCTTTGAAAACTGATTCAGCATACGACGGCATGGTATATGCTGAGGTTTGTGATCTGATGCAGCAAACTTCAAACATGTCACCCCTAGAAAAGGATGACTCTGCGGCTAGGGTTTAGCTATGATGAAGTGATAGTTTTTAGTTTTTTCTGGAGTAATCACTACGCAGTTAGTAACCTGTGATAAAAGAACTGCTACCTCAGGCAGGTCCGAGGACGAAGCCTGAAAAGCTTCTTATTATGTCCTTGACGACCGTGATTATTTATTGTGATGAATAATTGTTCAACGAGACCACCTCCAAAGATTAAGTGTGTGAGAATTGGGTCACCATGAAGTCGTCGAAATTAAAGTGGACGTAGATCAAGAATTTCAATTCAGGACCAATACGCAACGTTTCTTAGGCCAGTGACTAGTTTGGTAGCCGCGCAGTGGACACGCTCAACAGCTAATATGTCTTTCTTCAGGTAGGTATACACGATCTGATTTACATACTCGGGGAGCGGCCTTATATTACCCCGTAAAACATTTGAAACGCTCTCTTATCTACACAGGGAACGGTGCGCCTAATCATCCTGAAAGTGGTAAATCCCTATTTTGTCACCGTCTCATGGTGATACGCGAAATATATATTTCTTCAGACTGATTTTCATGTTATCTACTATACCGAATGCAATATGAATCACGAAGGCATTGCCAGAGTTTCCATTGAGTGACATGTCCAATCTAATTGTCACTACTGTGTCCTGTTTGCATAATAGGATATGCCTCTCTTCTCCTACGGTTTTGGGGAACCAAATACTTGCAATTTTTATGAGAAGCATAGGGTTGCATAAGAATATATGCTTGACAACAAACCGGTTATTTCGTTAACCACTTACGGTTTGGTTCAGGTGAGTAGCTTACCAGCATTCAGCTTAACGGGTATATATATATATTGCACCCAGTACAAACAAAACAATAGAAACTTCGGCCTTATTGTTGCTTGCTAGTTACTTTGGCAGCTGTAAATTGGGGGCATAATAATAAAACAACGACTCCATGGTTGTAAAAATATACGAATGCAGGTGAGCCGTGCATTCATACGTACCACTTTACATAAGACTGATGATGTGAGCTGTGGTATGTATGGAAGGGCGACGACGAGCATGGATGTTCATCTTTAGCTGACGCGCACGCACATGCTGCTTCATGTGCGTATGACCTGTTGCCGGTAGTGGTAAAGGTTTTGGAAGCGTACGTTTCAGCTGGTGCCACAGGAGGGTATGTTGAGTTGTAATCGATAATCCTGTGGTCTAATCGTCCACATGCTCGGGCTTATTAGTGCAAGAGTCAGGAAATCTCGGCTTCTGGTCGTCATTGGTCATGCGAGTTAAAATGACTTGGAATGAATTGAACTGAATTGAAATGAACTAGACTGAACACCACTTTCGATTGTTGGCTTGTTAAAAAGAATAGACACGACCGCCAAATCTCTCACTCAAATCTCTATAGCTGTCATAAAAAGATTTCAACCTATTCAGTTATTTCGGTAGCATGAAATCTAACGGCAACCCAGGGCGGGAAGAAAAGTTTTTGAATTTCGACAACACAGTGAGAGGCATCCGTATTTTCACCTTGAATCACATGCCTACAATGTTACAGCTATCAGCACACAGTCGCGAGACACTGCAGCACATTTACATTTCATTCAGTCCGGTCGTTCAGCACTTATTCGAGACACCACAATGCATTACCGTACGTTTTCCGGAAAGTTGTTCTTACAAACGCTACTTTTACACGTTTGCCCATCTTGTTCCTCTGTAGTCAATTTCTCGCCTTCTTCTGGATCTCCATCCACAGATCACCCCCCACTAACACCTGATCCAAGAAATATTGGTATCTAAAATCCTGACCCGTTTTGATTCATTTCTAACTTCAACCAGTCTACATGGTCTTTATTCCTTCGTTTACGTGCATTCCCCCTGTGAGTCGATCTTATCTTTCTGTGTAAGGAAACTCTCTATCACTTATTCTACTGAGTTTCGCAAATACTCTACCCTTAGGCACCTGTAAGGTCTGTTCAACGGTGATTGGCCAACAAAGGAAGGCCCGTGATTTCTGGACGAACCGTGAGTGTGATGCACGAAGAGAAGTGCCTACGCTTGCTCCTCGTTGCACCACTTGCCGGTCTGCGGTTAATGCGCTAGGTACCTCGACTCTTAACACCACCTCCCAAGCGAACTTGGCGGTCGACGGTGGCCGAACGATTCGCGAGAGGCTCAATCCCGTGGCTAACGCGATGCCTTCCGGAGGTCTGATAGTAGCCGTTATCCGTGATAACTTGCGCAATACCAAATGTCGTCAGTCACTACCAATTTAGTCTCAGATACAGAAATTCCACAAGCCACTCTCACTGAAATCACATAGTTTCAGTCATTCAGATGGAACCTCAAGGAAAAGATATCTAAGAACACTGCTGCCACCGGTAAACTCGGATTTGGCTGCCAACCTTCCATAACGCACACATTTATTGGAGCCGGTTTCCGCAACTGGGCGACGTCCTCAATTCACCTGACACAGTCTATTGTCGTACAACGCACCACGCAATGAAACTCAGGCATTTTTTCTCATGGGACAGGATGACTTGACTCATGTGACGTCAGAACACCACTAGATTGCGCTGGGCCCCAGCGCCTGGTGAGTAAACCAAACGCGTCCATCAATCCATGCCGAAAGACGGTTAGTCAGCTTCAAAAACTTGCATAGACTGCCACTGATGAATGTGTCCCTAGTTGGTGGCGCACAGGCAATAATGCACTATCCCAGAGAAGCAAGCTGTCAAAGTTATCGGGACTCTGCGGCTCAAAATCTCCAAGGTTATCAGTATTAGTGAAACATGGCTAATCCCCTAATTTTCCGAACGTAAAGTCAAAATTTCAGGTTATAACAGCTTAAGTACTGAGAAAATTAGCGAAGAGGATGAGTGACGACCTGCGCTTCGGAGGATGCCGGGGCCTCATTGGCACAGTGTATGTACCACCTTCTATGTCAACAGAATGGTCCTAGACGTGTACACAGCTATCCGACAGAGGATTACGCTTAATACAATCAAGTATCAATAACCATGAATCGCAAACTTCCAAACGTTAACTCCGACAGCGGATTGAGTTTTAGCGTAGAAGCGGCGGAGTTCCCTGATCTCACGCTGCATGTTGGCCTAACGGACTATGTGCACCAATGCATTCGCCGTATGAAGGGGCACAACTTATCCAGTCTGGAATTTTTTTCCTTATCATCTATCCATATACTGTGAGCGTTGTTGGTATCAGTGGTCTTCTGGGCGCTAACGACCACACCTCAAGCTGATGTGCGACGTTGTGCTAATTCGGCACACTAAACCGACATGTGGGTACATTCGCCGGGTCGAATTACAATTAGTCCAAGAGCTTTTGATGGAGATGCCAGAACCTCCGACTGGACTGTTCGCCACTGTTGACGAACATTGCCATTATTTTTCTGGCATACCACAGGAGGTGACCACGGAAGCTGTACCCTTCTTTCCCCCCCAGCAGGGGCAGAAGCAAGCCTCACTTCACATCTTACACGAAATGCCCTAGGCAACAGAAGAAAGCTCTGTAGAATGGCCATTCGTTATTGAGTACCAAGGACACACAAAATTAGCAAGAGCAGATCATTATCTAAATCTGGCTGGAGCCTTTTTTAACTGTCTCAAACGGGTTTATGGATACGTTCACCTGTTACAAAATTTCTATCAGGCGTGTCACCATTATTTGGTCCGTCTGGATTGCCAACTAATAATCAAGACTGTCGAGTTACTCTGCTCCCTATATGTCACTGCCTTTAGTGACCCAGATAGCGCAAAGCAGTCTACGCGCCTAAGTCACACTACTGCGGTCGAACTGCCTCCCGATTCCTCATAGCTTGATATGGGGACTAGGTTTCTTAGGCTGAAGCTTAAGGAGTCACCAGACCTCGACGACGTACTACCCATCTCATTTAAGGAATGTGCTGCGGCTCTAGTCACTATACTTCTTGCACTACGTCGACATTCGTATATTTAAGGCATCCTTCCCAGTCTTGGGAAGCACGCTTATGTGTCACTTACATGAAAATCGGTGACAGAACCGAGGCAGTCAGCTAAAGCCCAGTGCTATGTTCCCGTGCGCTTCCGAGGTAATGGGAATTATAGTGGTTGATGGCGTAACAACACGCCTTCGATCCGCTAAACTTTGAACAGATAATTAGCAGATATTTCGGGAGGCTTAGTTGTGCACCGCTAACTTGCCGGCGGCAGTGCGCCCTAGGACTACAGCTGTGGAAGCAAACCCCAAGTAGATGTTGCATTCTTAGACTTAAACGGGATTTCTGACATAGTAGACAGCAGTATTCTACTCAGTAATTTCACGTGCTAGGGTCGGAACAGCCAGCTTTGAAAACGGATCTAACACCACTTATCAGGGAGGACGTATTCCTTGAGGGTCAACGGTGAGATATCTGCCGTGCTCGAGGCTCCCACGGGTGTTCCCCAAGGATCCATGCTGGGTCCTTTGTTGCTCTTGTTGGTTGTGAAAGACCTACCAGTTGTCGGCCAATCCCGTCACCTATGGATAGGCAATGCTAATGTGTGGCTTACATTACACTATCCCGAAGACTGTTGTCCTATACGGGATCTGAAGGCACCGCATCGGTAGTCGGTAAACGATGGTCATCCACTCAGTATTAGTAAGTCAAAAATCGTGCACATATGGCTTCTTTTTGTAGCAGCCGGTTTAGTGGGGCCGGACATCATGTAAACTTGACAGGACTGAGCTGTAGTAGTTGATGAGTCCAAGGAAAGACCGAAGCGTTGCGACATCAGTAGGAGCTGGCATCTGTTGAATGGCCCGAAGGCTCTCCGAGTCAGGATGGCGACCGCCATAGTCGAAGCTAAAGCCCAAGTACTTTATCGACGGTAGGAAGAACTGGCACTTTTCGGACTTCAGTCGAAACCCGTAGCCCTGGATGCGCTGGAGCACAGCCACGATGCGACTGTGGAGTTCTTCAGCTGAGCGACCCATCGGGATAATATTATCCAGGTATGCGGCTGTGCCCGGTAGACCAGAGATCATGGCGTCGATAATCTGCTGGAAGATGGCGGGTGCAGTCTTTACGCCGAACGGGAGCCTGGTGTATTGGAATAGACCTCTGTGGGTGCTGATCGTGACCAGTTCACGGGATTCCGGTGCGATCTCGATTTGGAAGTATGATTCCGCCAAGTCCAGTTTGGCAAAGCATGTGCTGCCATTGAGCATTGTGAACAGGTCCTCGGGAACAGGAAGCGAATGGCAGTTCGCTTCTAAGCTCGCATTGAGCCCAGTGGAAAAATCTGCACAGATCCGGATGGACCCATTAGACTTCTTCACTACGACAATCGGTGCGGCCCATGCAGAGTATGCGACCGGGTTCAGAACACCAAGTTGTTCCAAACGTTGCAGTTCCTAATCGACCAGAGGAAGGGCTGCATATGGTACCGGCCGTTTGGGTCGGAAGACCGGTTGGCTTCCGCGACGAAGGTGCAATGTGGCCTGAG
>JTDE01004375.1:4534-59555 GCA_014338405.1 Paragonimus skrjabini miyazakii
GAATAGTTTGCACACCCCTCCGTGTCTTCCACGAAATCTGATGTTTTTCTTGGGAGTTCCTACCTTTCAAAAGAACCTTACACTGTACTGATATGGGTTATCCAATGAATCTATTGAAATGTAGCTGAGGCAGCCAACGATGGTTTTCTAACTGAATAGTTTGCACACCCCTCCGTGTCTTCCACGAAATAAGTATAATCAAACTTTGTTTAAATGTTCCAAAAAGTAGGACACAGACATTATTCAACCATGCACACATTTGCGTAACATGAGCATTATCTTGACAATAGCTGACATAGTTATCTGTGTGAGAACTAAGTGTTTTTCGTACACGGACCACTTTCTGAAAAATAAAGCAGCGTCGATGGAAGATAAAAAACTGCTGCCCCAAGTCCTACACCGATCGCTTTCCCAGAACTCAATTCCATCACATTTGTCATCTTCATAACAGTACCCGTCCAGTTCACTACTACTTTCAGTTTGTTAATGTTTTCGCCGCTATCAAGAATGGCAATGGAATTTCGGAACCATGGGTAGACAAAAATGATGTGGGTCGGCCTAGAGTTGGCTGAGTACTTGAGACAAACATGCAGCAAACACATGAGCGAATCAATTCTCAATGCTTGTTCAGTCGAATCGAGGCATTTTACTAGGACTTTGTCATTTCTTGTACTACCAGACCTCGAGTAAGCCTGGAGGTGCCTCACAGGGTGGTTCACAAACTGTGGTCAATCAACCTCGCTCAATCACGACATCTGGAAAACAGAATGCGCCAGGAATTATACGTAGCCTTCAGCCATCGTACGTCCAACCAAGGCTGTGGTTGCGCTACGGTCACTGCAGCGGACAGCGATATTCTGATAGATCGTGAGGTTCAGATTTAACGGAAGCACTACAATGTTGTTTGCCATCACGTTACACCAAGTGGAAGTGGCGAAACAAACAAGAACAGGTGGGTGTTTTGTCTTGGCATTCAGCAAGTCAAATGGTAGATTGTGTAAAGACCAGCCAACTTTGAAACAACCCAGTAGAGTTATCAAATACTTTTGAAGTTCGAGACTGTATTACGGTTTGCGACTAAACATGTTTCCATTTTGTTAAGTGTTCGGGTTTTCAGTCCAAATCCTAACCTTGATGTAAGTGTATATAAGGGCTCTAATACTATCAATTTCTAAATAGACTTGCCCCTGAAAAAGCGAAATGACTATTATTGATCACCTTTTTGACGGTGTTAGACCTACGTGTGCTAATAACGCCTACATTGATAACCATTGCACTTGATTGACCCCGAACTCTAAACCTGCTTACTGCTGTCCAACTAGTAATTGAACTGTAACCATGATGCTTAAATGGCTTTTACTCAAACCTATTTGATACATGAAAAAGCAGTTGCTGGCAGAAGATATCTATGGGAATTAGTAAATTAGAGCGGCGCTAGTAGAGGTTATCAACCATGTTTTAGAGCAGATAGTACTATTAGCAGTGTGTGTGGAAGGAGTGGGACATTATGACATGTCACTGTAAACGACAGAACAGTCATCCAGTGGGCTCATACGGAAATAGTGATCCACAGACAAATTGTGGACAGGATCGATCTACTCATTGATGCGATGTTTCACCGTTTTACATATCACACACGTGTCCTACTTTGTAAACCGTGAATCCGCGGGGAAGGTAGCGTGCATTCAGTTGGAGAATAGTTGCTAACGGCTTCAATGAGTGCGCAGGAATTAAGAGGAATAAAGCAAAGAAAACCCATCTTTTTAGACATCAGGAATCAGCCACTTGAAGAAACTATCCTTCGAGTTGTCTTGCACTGTGGCGTCACTGACGGGCTCCATCATGAGCGGAACTCGAGTGTGCTGCTTTTATTCGAAGGAGCCTAGCTAAAACATCTATGGGATTGCAGAGGTCGTGATCGATTGTAAGCGACATTCAACTTTTATTTTATCGAAGTGTTCAGTGACCGGTGAGTTTCATTTGTCAAGGCCAGAACTGCAAGCTGGCGTCCGTGGATTCCCGCGTAAACCGCTTGAAAAGTCCTGCTTAGGCAATCAACCCTCTGGGCCATTTTTTGACTCCGTATGAGACAGTGGGTTAGGTGGGTAACTGAGTCCGAATGTGACATTTCTGTGCGCTCAGATTGGTTTCGTAGCTGAGTTGGCAGAGCGTTTGTTGCATCTGAGTATGCTGTTTCTGCTGCTGACTCGAATTCAGCCGACTTCCTGAATTTTCGTAATCGGGTCTCTTTTAAATAACTGGAGATGTATAGGGAACTACAGTATGTTCGTCACGTATACGGCAAGAAGTATTCAGTCTAAAAATAAATCACGTTATGACCGTGAATGAAAACTCAACGATATATATATATATATATATATATGAGGGTTTTCATCGCCTGAGTATGTTGTCATCCGGCTTGTGCATGCCTTGTTGAACAAAAGATATCAACCTGAGTAGCTTTTTTGACAGCAACGTATTTGTCTTAAAATCTCAGCATGACGTAACATATGTGGGTGCTATTTGTTTCAAAGTCCATAGGGCACCAGAATGAATCCTGAATATAGCCACTAATCAACAAGAGAGTACCTTCATTGGATTGAGTCGGTAAAACCATTGCTCGTAAAATACCAGTCAATGGAAAACAAAGCTGTGATTCTCTTGTCAGCAGCTGATGCGAAGGCTGAAATATGACAGTAGCGGAATAGATGGTGTTTGTGATATTTTGTGTTTGGGACGAATATGATGTTTGTGCTATAAACACAACTTTAAGTCGTTCAGCTTGCTGCCAGAAGTTAGGTAACAGCCGTATGGGAATCTACACTGCATACATCAGCATTAAACAAGCGGATCTGTTACTATGATACACTTGGGATAAACGTTGGAAAGAAGTACTTTAGAATTCAATTGCTGAACAGAATGCGCTAGGCTGACATGTGACGAAGCGTATATTATGCGCTGAATGCATCACTGGAGGGAGCGGACGCCCGAATATACACAAACCAGAAGCACTATATCCAAAGCTGTTATAGCAAAGCCAACCATATCTAACACATTTGGTAGAAAATTATCCATTGCCATTAATTGACAGTCTGCTCTTTAAGAGCATTTATCTGTGAGTCACAGTTGGCATTGGTTTTCTTCTCTCTTCATTTACTTTGGATATGCACGGGGTTTATTAATGCGCTGAGTTCTGTTTCGAAGTAAGCAATTTACTTACTGCTAGTTAAGCACACACACATCTCTTTCATAACTAGGCTGTCAGCGTATTACGTGGAACCATCTAATGGAATTGTGTAAGCAGGCGAGGTTTCTAACGAGATAAAAAATACTGAAGCGAATAAAAATATACAATACTTATGCTAATAAATAATTCATTAAAATACTACTTCTTTTTGTGCTCGTTTCACTTTATTTTTAGAAAATCCTTCTCTTCTAAGTCCACGGAATAATATAGGGCACAGCGAACCTGTTGATAGACAACTTCTGTACAAAACTTTCGTCATATCATATCAAACTAAGGTAGACCTATTGTGGTGGATTGTCAGGCCGGAGCGGCGAGTATTCAAACACTCGGCGGAATGCCTCAACTCGGGGGGAGACACATCCATAGACTCCCAACGATCGGATGGCGGAAAACAGGGGCAATCGGATGAGTCTTCGCTCGACCGGATCGGACCAACGGGCGAGGCATGGCAAGCAAAATAGGATGGACGACGAAATCGGAGGCTCGATTATTTCAACACTCGGGGGAATATCTCGACACGGTCGTGGAGGACAGTCACAGCTCACAATGGATAGATGGAGGACAAAACGAGCGACCGGACGAGCCATCGCTCAACGGAATCGAACCAACGGACGAAGATTGGCAGGCGGAAACCCCCCGGATAGAAGGCGCCGATCACCCACATAAACCACGCAGAAGTGCACACGACGCGTGAGCGGAAAACTCGGGGTGTTGAGGACTAGAATTGTGACCTATAAATGCGAGCACGCGCGAAGCATGTGAACTAGCGTGTTGGACAATAAAGATTATGCTTTACTGGACGCCTTTTCGCTACACTATTTCTGGTTGTGTGCCGCAGATGACAAAACTAATTCTGGTTTGTTCAGGAGCATAACAGACTTGGTTGTTTCAGTGTAAAACACGGACACTGCGTGTCACTGTACACAAGTGTATCCCTGAGTACACACAACATGCTGTATATGTGTGAACAGCGATAGACAAAGCGAAATAGACACGCAAATGAAAGCAAGAATGTCAAGGTTTTTAAGCACTTTTGACGCACAGGTACCCGGCAGCGCAGAATATTTGGTCAAATCTTTGGACGTCAGCAAGTAAATGAAATCTCGCAGTGCGGTTTGCCATATACCTTTGAAAAGACGCAAGAGAATTTGCCCGGACATAGTGCACGATGTCCACCTTATATGTTCTTTATTCAGACAAGGGACGGGACAAGGGTACATACATATTACATGCTGGAAACCGCTAACTGTCTGCCATGTTTTAGGAAGAATAAGCTAGAAAAATCTCACCTTATAGTGCAAATTCTTTTGAGCTATTTGCATAGCTAGTAAAAGTAGCATATAATGATACACTATGTTCGATAGTTGTCACGGTCACTGTCACTTTTAACGGGAATGTGTACCCTCAGTGAGAATTACTTCCAGCAGATCTTAACCTGAATTAAATTATTTGACTAGTTCATCAGAAATGCACTAGCTATTGTACATAAACAGTATTTAGTCAGATTTCAATGGGGAAATGGAAAGTTTTAGTTTTTTTTTGACGAGTCAGCAACAGACTGGTAATTCTAAAGGAATCTTGTTCCCTTGAAGCATCGGCATATATAGAAAACCTTAAGGAAGATTTCTACTGATACTTGTTTCTGGACGATTCTTATAAAAGTGTGATGCGGTTTGTGAGCACTGATAATATTGACGAAAAATGCAGTGAGCAAGCATTTTGGATTGATGGTGAAACCTTAGTATATGGAAGTGGGCTGTCATTCCAAAGTATATTGCGAACCTAACTACGTATGGCTTGGAAATTAGACTAAAACAGTAGAGTTCCAAAAATATTGGTAAACTGAGAAATGTCAGAAAACATCAAACTGCAGCGCATTAGTAAAAAAAACTAGGAAAATGGAAGACCATCTCATGTGTTGCTGATAAGCATATGCACTTGTGATGAAGATTTGTTAAATCAAAGGAACGGTTTATAGATACAATCCAATTAGATCGGCTGTTCCACAAGTGATCCTACAACAGTGTTAGTCTTATATTGACAAAATTCCACTGTTTTCTCGTCTTCCTGAAGACAGTAAACTGAGATTACCTCGGCGGACGTTTTAAATACCAGCAAGGTCATCGCTTTCTGGCATTTATTATTAACTGTATGGTTAACGAAGTAACAATGCAAATAGAAAGGCGAACAACACGTATAACGTGTACATAAGTAACTTGTTGATGGGTGTCGTTGGTTAGAGATTAGTTTCCACCTTACTCTATCGTTTGAGCTAGAGCATAATTACTGTCATATTAGCTAGGTGTTCTAGTTGAGTACAGAAATGGAGAAGATTGGATATTATTGCTTAAATTATGTCATTTCAAGTTTAAATCTGTCGAAACAGATACGAAACACTTAGCATATCGAACACCATATGCGTTTTGTAACATTTATCTACGAGTTATCTGGTGGTCTCAGCAAATATAAGCAAATTCACGTTATGTGTTCTTTTGTAGTATGAGTTTTGTGAACTTCACCTAATCGTACGAGCTATTCTATCTCTGAACTAACTTTTCTTGACTGATTGATAATTTAGTAACATCACCAAGCACCGATTTCCCTCTGCTATCTCGTAAAAATGATTGTGATAGTGATGAGAGCGAGGGAGGAGGATGTTATTTACGTTCTTTTTTGCAATAACTGATCAAATCGTAAACCAGTTTATGGAAAAGAAAATCAATTTCGATGGATGTCGCAAGTTGATCAAGTGAAAGGTTGTTCCGGTACGTACTGATCAAAATGGCATACTCAGCAATCATACGAAATGTGCATAAACAATCGGAAACTTGACAACCAATACGCCGAGATAAGTGAAAGAATAAACGAACGCAAAGAATCTACGAACATCGATCTCAAACTTGCTGCTGTTAATCGTAGGCTGTTTTCTGTCCACTTGTATCCCAGATTCAACCAAATCCCATATGGTAATCCGAGTATAATTTGATTTAGTGATCGTGATTAACTCAGGAGTTATATTTTAAAAAAATTTATTGTGTTGTTCAAAGAAAACAACATTAACTCGCATCCTAGAATGAAAAAGAATATATTGGATGTTTCTGACAGCTTCCTAATGGTGTCCAAGAATTTACAATATCAACGGCTGGAGTGACGAAGTGAAGAATGAGCGAAGTTATCTAAGTGAACTGTAGTCGTCCTCAACTGTGACGGGATTTAACGTAAGAATCCTTCGGTCATTTGTGGTAATGATATTTTGAAGGGATTATCCATAGCAAATTGAGGCAACTGCTGAGAGGTGTTATCACTATGAAGCAAAAACAGAATTTATGAGAACAGTTAATAACTTACACTTACATCCGAGTGCACCCATGGATTGAAACCGATGAATGAGCAACGAGAAAGTTGAGAGACAGGATTATAGACGTGAAAAGCGGACAAGTCGCCCTGTGAACTTGTAAGCACGCACTCTTTCGGACAGTTACCTCGTTTAATAGGCATCCTAGCATGCTATATATCTCACCGCATACCACTCTCTACACCTATTCCAAACTTTTTTGGAAGTAATTTGGTCTTTGAAAGTAGATTATATACTTTAGTTAGTGTTAGGAGAAGAGAAGACCATCTCCTGTGTTGCTGATAAGCATGCGCACTTGTGATGAAGACCTGTTAAATCAAGGGAACCGTTTAAATGTGAAACATTCTGAGCTCCCGGCGTGGTTTTGTAGCTCCTTTTGTAGAGCGCTTGCCGCGTTTGAGTAGTCCGTCTGTGTCGCTGGCCCGACTCCAGCCGATGTTCAGATTTTCTGCAGTTGGGTCCCATCTAAATCATGAAGTCCGCTATGATAGCTAACGAATTAAGCCGTGTTCCATCAAGACGTGTCAAAAAAGAAGTGGCTTTACGAATGACAATGAAGGTGACTGCTAGGCTTCACACGGGCGTTGATTGGATGTTACTTCGCACGGTCCCACGGTCACCAATTAAGTAGCTGGTTCACAACAATGTAAATGTTAAAGTTGAGTCTGAAGAACACGCTACCGTTACATGATCATATTTCTTCTACTGAAGTGATGTGAATTTTCCAAAAGATAGACTTTGTTCATTGATTTAAGTGTGGTGAAAAAATCAGTCATCATGTGATGAACCTATTCGGTCAACCCAAGCAAACAGTCCATGCCGCGTAATCTGGTACGGTGAGTCGTGTCACTGAATTAAAAATTAACCCGTTAGTCCGAAACTAACCATGCGCATTATTGGTTTATTAATTTTTTATTTGCTACGATAGATGCCTGTCTGGTTTGAATTTCTCGGTTACATAATGAGTGAAATGACCTCATATAACCGGACACAACAGTGAACAATAAAACATTTCAATTTACAGATAAAAAGCACAATTCCTTCCCGTCACAAGCAGTAAAATGCTGGCGATTGTTTGGTTGAACAAAGACTGCGGATATTTATTCATATAGTATCCATATGAACTCAACATCACGTGTGCTAGCCTAGGTTACCTTGAACGCCGAAAGCTAGATACAAATAATATGATGCATCATATCGTATAATGACATGCCGTGTGAGACGTATGGGCTGAAAACCTAACACATCTTGAGTGTAAGTAACATTGATCTTGTGAAGTCGATCGGCTAGACGCTATCAAGGTAGTCGGCAGTGAGCTCGAAACTAAAACGACTCTTTTCTAAACCACACTAAACACCAAACAAGTCGCACAGTCGAAACAGTGGATTAGAGTTCGTTAAAAGCGTTTCAGGGGACTATTCTGTGAAAATACGTCAGGGTTACACATGAGTTTCAGTGCGTAAATACTGCCATCATTGAGCAGTAAAGTATGATTTATTGCATTGTTCCGATAAGTCGTTCGTACCCAAAATATTTTGGCCGTTTTGTAATTCAGTTTAGTTCGCTCACCCGAAATTTTCTGTTGATGCAGAAAGTAGCAAAGTTGGATGAACTACTAACTTTTGTCCCAATTATACGTTAGCCAATCATCTTCGTTTAAACTTAATTCAATTTTTCAGCGCATAATTCAGTTACGTTCGGAAAGCTTCTTATTAAAGCCCGATCCCAATGACGTTAAAAATATAAATCAAACGAACCTAGTTTTAGTGAACATTTTGGGCAGTATAAGACAGCAGTTCGCACTGGGATTTCTATTTAATTATTCGAAAGAGAAATTTTTTTGAATATACAACTGCTAGAAAACTTTCTGATGAATTCTGAAAGCAATTCATTGAAAATAAAACAGCCTATCTATCAAATGAAGGATGTGGATGCTGGTCTATTTGTTCTGCAGTTTAATATTCGTCAAACGAAAATCGTTCAGCTTTAAAGTGTAAATTTGTCCAAATAGAAAACTCAAGGTGATCAAAACCTCTAAAGATGAGTAGCTTAAGAAGCCGGATGGTAAGTGAAAGAGCTATCGGAGACAACAAGTACTGTACTTGATGACCAGTTGTTCACCTGTAATCGTGTCCAGAGTTCACAGTTAAGTGTTTTTTGCACAAACGGAGAATTCTATCAGTATGCTGTGAAACTTAATTTTGTCTCAAAAATTTTCAAACTGCCTTGTCTGTTACGAATTGCAAGCAAAATAAACAATAGTAATCCGTTGGTATATTTACATGTATGTTGAACCTCAGCAATTATCTCGATTTTATTCAAAGTCAGCAGTTAACCGTTTCTACTACCAGAACCCATGTTTAATTAGTACGCTTTTACAGCTAGTCTGCCAAACTGTCTGATTCCCAGTTGTGTCAAAATGTTTAATCATCACAGTATGTTGGTACTGCATTTAAATTGAGCCTAGGTTTGTTGTAGACCCCAAAAAGATCGACATCGGAATAGAAATGCACTCGAAGGAAATCGAATTTTCCACTTTAGAATAAAGAAGATAGAAAATCTGATCCAGAGCATAACGTGATTCTCCCCACTAACTTCTCTCAAGCAAAATTGAATGACGAGCGCAAAAATTCACTTGGTTTCAAAAACCTGTGTGACAGGGCGAAAAATATAGAGTGAAGTACGAACATTCTCGAGTCAGAAGACTTAAGGACATTTACTAAAAGCAGTAGCTAAGGTGTCTGAGTTAACAATAAGCATAACGGAATAGAGATGGAACAGCAAAAAATGTTGAAGGTTACCTCTAGACTATTCTAAAAATGTCTAGTCATCTTGACTGGACAAAATTTTCTCAAAAGAAATCCGGTTCCGTAATAGTATGGTTGTTACAGTAACAAAAAATCATTTTCACATTTTCGTGTTTTACATTTGGTCTGTTATTTTCAAGCTATATGTACTCAAGCAAGGCTAATATACATTACACATCACTCACCACTGATCTCACCCTTCACACTTATGTAAACATTTTGGTCAACCTCTTTCAAAAGGAAGCACCGTACTCGAGTTTCATCCTTGCTGGAGCTCACCGGCAGCACATACGATTGCCGGCAAAATCTCTTACTACCTGTTAGTAATAAAAAATGCTGCTCTACAAGTTTGCCGTTTTATACGATTTCAACTAGAAACGAAATCCTAATCGTGTGATTATCGATAGAAATCAACAAGATAGTCACCACATCTCCTCTCTAGGTGGGTGTGCAATAGCAAACAATACTGACCAAACGAATACTGTAAGTGAACAAACTGGAAAAATTACAAAGCTGAAGTAAACAAATGAATCGCATCTATTCACATAGGTTGCACACCTTAATTACGAAATCCATCAGCTTTGTCGTGTGGCAAAGATAACAATTGGTGTAAGCAGGAGAAAAAAACAAATAATGCCTGTATCCAGCGGTTATAGGCAAGATATTGTGTTTGGTAGTCAAAATCAGTTTACCGCTGAGAAAACTAATCATGATTAACTGCATCTTCAACTGCCAACTTCAGAATTTCCTGTTTCTTCGCGAATACTTCATCGGCAAGTTATTTCGACGAAGTGATGACAACTTCTTCATCCATCTAACTTTCTAGTTGGGTTTTGATTCAAATCCGAAACAAGACTAATCATCGTTTAAAAAGAAACCTAGAAGTCTACTGTTTCACGACTACCTAGACAATCTAATTGTCACCCTCCACAGTGGCGGTAAGCAGCGCCCATATGCTATCCTTCAAATACTTGGCATCAGTACACATATGCCTCTTCATCATAGGAATTTATTTTGAATATATGCAAATATATTATACAGTCTCGTACCAGTTGAGTATTTGCTCAAACTAATATCTTACATGAGTAGAAAAAATTTCCTCGATGTAGTGTGTGTCAAAAAATAAATTAGATCTGCTATTGTAATTGCTATTTGAATTGACAAAGCCAACGGTTACATACTACGAAACTGTTCTGTTCAATTTAGTACACTTTTTCTAGAATAGTATACTTTTAATACGTAATTTAACAAAATGCTGGTATATCACATCGTTACGGTTCATACGCATATGTCAGTTTGTATATAAAAGTATCCTCCAGCTTTAAACAAATGTATTTCATTTGATCTCTGTTTATTTCTTCCATCTCAATGCCAGTATTATTCTGGCCGACAGAATGCTTCACTACCTTTGTGTTTGTGCTAAAAAGAACAGTTATCATTTTTCTCTCAATAGTAAATAACTTTGGCTAGCTGAGCTTGCTAACTTCTCTATCAACCATGAAAACTGCGGTGTACTCTCACGTAATATGGACACATCCGGTGATCTGTCACCCACTTAACAATTCATACTGTCAAACTTAGTTTTTGTTATCTCGTTATCCAAGCCAGATCGAGGATTGATGGTCGAATGGTCATTCACTTTAACACTCGAACTGGAATAAACAGGAATTGAGAACATACTCGTTCACTCGTTCAACGCGCATAGATTTCTAGTTTGCATCCATCCTTGTGGTGACCCACATCATTTTCCCTTAATTATGATTCCAGATGACCCAATTTAGAAGGATGACTCTCACTGGTGAACGTTGTACCGAATTGGCGGTGACTATAGGTGCAAGAGGGGGGCCTTTAATGATACAGTCTTTCTATATAACTTACACTGTTTATTCAAAGTGTTTTCATCGTGAAACTTGTCCCTATGAAGAGAGTCACTGTAGGTGATAACACTGCATTTAGCTTCAGCCCTGTTCGTTAATGGTCTCATAAACACATTGTTTAGTTTTATGTCTACAACGGGAACTTCATAGGTATTACTCAGCAGTCATGGATTTCTAATCCATGACAAGCTGTCTTACAATCAAGCAGTTTGTTAGTACACTTTTATCTCATCTAAGTTAATCGATTCACACCAATAAAAAAATTTTCGAGGGTTCATGCCTCAATTTTTGCCCAGCTTTTCAACTCTAGTCTTATACTCTCAGGTTTTACTATAAGTAACCCTGAGTGCTACGATTATGGATTATATTGCTTTGTTGTTAAATGTTTTGGTCTTCTGGTCAATAAACTCAATTTCAGATCCATTACTATCAAAAGTTCGCTTAACTAAAATGACTGCATTATCTAGCCTATTTGCTCACGTTCCATCTAATGGGTAGTTTGTGAATATTTTCCTCACTAAACTTCTGTGCTTCAAACCAGAAGCTAAATACGAGACCTAGTTAACTAATTTTCGTTTTCAGGTGAATAAACCAGTTGTTTATCCCACTGTGTACACAACCGTCTACACGCTGAACGTCAGGCTTCCCCGATTGCCACGTTAGCTTGGGAGAAAACGGATAGTTATTAATCAGTTTGAAATCCGTCACCTTTTTAAATTTTGAAAGACATTTTTAGTTTCTCCTTCATACAGTTAAGTACGTTTCAGTGCCCGTGAGCAGATCTGTTTATGGCTAAACATTTTTCTGTAAAACAACATAATGTTCTTTCAGTCATGGCTTTATTTGAAATGAGTCAACTTCAGCGATTTCTGTTCCAAGGAATCGCCCATAATGAAGAGAACAATCTTCCTGTCTCATAAAGGCCTGCTGTTGGCTGCTGTTGACAACTGTTGTTTGAAAAATCTACCCAGCAAGGCTTCACTAATTTTCTGTCACTACCAATGTCCACTTTTACGATCACTTGGGTCATCTCAATCTCAGACAACATTTCTAGAGAGGAATTGTTTGCGAACAATCGTGCTTGTTGCATTGCTTCCATAACTCATTTAGGGAGGTCGATCGGAAGTTTGAGCCTCAATGTCATCTACATCAACCTTCCCATAAGATCGGACATATGAGTGTGCACTACATACCTAGAGTATAATACCACTGGGTCATTGGAAAACAATATTTCGGCTTTCAAGTTGACACCGTGGGTATTAAAAGCAAAAGATAGAGCAGAGTGAGTGAGTTAAAAATGACATGTTGATAGACTCCAGGATGTTTAATAAAGAGATACTTTTAGCGGCAATCACATTTTAACTTTGAGCGCACTGGTACAATACTCTCTGTCTCTCCTTGGAAGTGGTCCCTTAAGGTAGGTTCAAAGTCAGGAAATTTGGGGTTGCATATTATCCGTCTCTTTTTGCGTGGATTTGCTCTGGAGGCGAGCAGGGAGCACTGCAGCTCAATTCATTAAAGTATATAACCTATTTTGATAAGTTTTTACGGTCAGTTGAAAGAAGAGATGGCGTTCAAGAGTATTGTGAGAGTACTTTAAGAAACTGGTCACGTTAATCGATTCGTTATGAAAGCCTCATCCTCTACCTCTAGACAAAATGGTATATCAGAAGTAAAAGGTGGTTTGGCGAACAGTCTGTCTTCAGTTGCTCATCATCGAACCAATTACGTAACAGCTTTATCATCCCATCTGCGGGAAAGAAGTTGGTTTACATGACGCGATATTATAAAGGCAAGGCGTTGGCTGAACAGGAGGCTAGTGCAATAAGTGACGCAATTGGAAAGACCTACAGCACAACGCAACTGCAGATCTCTTTCAGATCCAGCCCCGTGGTTTATGCACAACTCAAGATACGTTCCCCAAATGTGTGATCTAATTTTGTGTTCACTCATTCGTGTGCTCCTATGGAGTAGGTTACGTCGGTCGCACAAACAGACAACTTTCTCAGAGGATACGTGAGCACCGCCCCACATGGCTGACTAAGGGCAAGGTGAATTCGATTGGGAGTTCAATTATGGCGTACCTACTTGATTAAGATCACTAAATTTCACTGAAAATAGCTTTCCAGCTAATTTGCTGCTTGTCCAGTCGTTACTCCGAAACGACGGGAATTCGGTTACGCAATTCACATTTGTGTGCTCAAAAGACATTAATCCGGTTTCTACGGTTACCATAGCCCTCCGTCACTCACTTATCACCTCCGGAGGTCAATTTTCTCATCTAACTGTTCTCAGATTTACAACCGTTTGACCTAATTATGTGACTAACTGCTCTTTGCTTTGCTAGCTCGACAACCACAGTTATATAAAATGTTACATATTCGAAGGTGAATAACCAAAAGCAGACTGTTTATCAAATTACCTTCATGCGAGCTGCTCAAAAACGATATATAAATGTTAGTATGTCTCTTGTCGAATGATGATCAATCACCAGATTCACTCAATCAACATCTAACCCATATAAACCGAACCGTTCCTGAAACACCATCACCGGCTGTTTTTGTATCGAGTTTGACTCTTAATCTTCAACTCAAAGACAAGTCTGATTTACGCCCAAATCAGGTTTGTTAGTCGTCTCTGGGTGTCGTAGAGCAGAGCGTAGATAACACACTAATAGACAGCTGTCTGAATAAATTACTTGTCATCCCAGAGAGTTGAGAAACAACAAACAACGAGGTTGACGGACAGCCCTAGCATTGACCATTTCGACCTGTCATACTGAAGGGCTGCGGTCATTCAGTTGCACCCAACTTATCCCATGGGACCAATCAAAATGTGCCGAACAGCGCTGTAAGCCAACAGTTAAGGCGACCATGGTCAAAGTGTATAAACACCTGTCATACGCTTCGGATAAGTTTATTCAAACACTAAACGTGACAATCTATAAAAAACCACGTCTTTATTGGAGATGACGCAAATGTCAAACGTTAAATTTCACATAAAGATGGCAAAGCAGTTCGCCTTAGTAACTCCGGAAAATTGAAAACTTGTGTAGTGAGTACGGTAATTGCCTGATTGGTTCAGTAACAACGTCATTGGCGGGTTGTTACTACGCTCTCACGATGAAAGAAGAAAGCCAGAAGGAACGTTATAGGATTACCTGTTGGGTAACAGTTCTTATAAATCTGTGGTTGTTTTGTGTGCTGCAAAAATAATTCATGTGGTAGAAAAAAACTGATGCACTCTGAGTTCAACTACACGCAAACGTAATGTTAGCCAGTCGCAAAGTACGCATTTAGTGAATGCACCGTGGAGGTTACAGTACGTGCTAGGAAGAAACCTCTTCATAGATGTGCTAGTCCGGTTGATGCGATTAGACGTGACAAAGTTCACTTGAAATTGGAAGATGCCTGGGACAGCAACACGAAACCTGTAGTGGATCTAAACACTATACAAAATTCATGTATGAACACGAGATCAAATAGATGATAAAAATGGGAACGAATGACTCACAATAGTTTGTTAAAGTGCTTCGATTTAGAATTTCACTACACCAAATGTAGTATCCAATAGATACAATCCATCGTGTCGTTCCCAGTTAATCTTGGAGGTCAACAGCTGAGGTAATCCCAATGACAGATAAATAAGGAACTTTGCTGCAATAGTCGTTTGATTGCGTTAGCTTTTTTTCGCGAACCGAGAAGTGAGTGAGTTGTATTTACTGATTATCGATTAGTTCGATTAAGTTGGTTTAAACGTTGGTTGTATACGTGAAGTTGAGGAAAATGAATAACAATCAGAATTTTGAAATAGAAAATAGTGTGCAAAACGTTACAAACCTATTACTAAACATTTGGCGTAAACTGTCGCTGAACGTTAAAGTTAGTGTAGCAATGTAACCCATGACTAGTGATTTTATAGGCTCAAGAGAAGTCAAGTATTTTAAATCGTGGAAACAGAAGATGAACGCGTGACTTTTTGACGAGATACCGATAATATTCTATTCCCATTAAGTTCAATCAAAAGTGAAATTCTGCGGTAATCAATATACATAGAAGTTGGTACTATCGTTAGTCTGACCGATGGTCAGATGTGTTTGACGAGAAGTAGCCATTAGCCTTTCATATCTACAAAGATTGGAAACATCACATCCGGATAACCCCAGGGAGAATTCAAATGGACTCAGTTTCTGATGGATGTTGCAAAAATCAATCAATTGTATTTTGTTGGAACATGTTTTGAATCCTTATTTCAATGAATAACGTTGCGGATGTGAGAAGTCCTGTTCCCTCTAACCTAGCGGGCGTACGTTCATGTGATAACTAAAGATACACCCCCATTCTACGGTGGATGTAGAGCCCGCAATATGATCTCTCAATACTTTACGCAGCGTACCAATGAGTACTCATTTTTGTACCTATTTAACCAAGGCCATTGGATATCGTTATAATGAAGACTTGGTTGAGACATGTCTATTCCTAGCTGATTAAAGAAGGTCACACAATGACCACAATCACACCATATGACCATCTTATGGGTGTGCATTTCTTCATAGGTTAAAGACGTCAGTACGTACCACATGAGTCAAGTTTAGTTTGTGAAAGCAATCACATTACATGAGCGCTTTATTCAAAGTGCCCATATTGGTTAGGATCCAGATACCGTATGAAGACATATGTATTGATGTCATCCAGAAATAATCTGTGGAAGTTGGTCATAACCAATTATCTGAGGTGTAACACTTGAATTTAACAAAAAACTTCGGCTTAAAACAAAAGAATGTGAATGTGCAGAAGAGGGTCTCGGTAATTCAGAACCCAAGGGCAGTTAGTAGTCGTTTCTTGCAAGGTCCATCTTTGTAAGTATACCACAAGAAAAGAAGACAACTTCTTGTATGCCGTGGACGAGAGGAATGGGGTCGCCCGGTTGATGTTTGATACAGCGAAATGTATTTTGGAGTTGAACTAGACACATTTACCGGACGACTGTAAGTGGACCACATAATGGGCAGAACCAGAACGCTTATCAATTGACAAAAGGTCTGTTCTTCCGGCTACCATAAATGTATTAAGAATAAATTACTATGGGTGGAACCTTGCATCTCACGATCTTCTCAATGAGAACGTGTGAACTTTAGTTACGAGAGAAACTGAACCTAGTTGATCCGGTTGGGAAGACATAACGATTAGTTAACATTCTAGGTGATAGAATGTGCTTCGTTGGCAAGGCCACTTAAACACAAATGGTGGTCTTACAACACATCTTCATCGACAGGGTAATTAAAATGGTCGTTCTAGAGAGTGAGTAAAATATCAAATCTGTTATAAGCACAATCATCAGTTGTGCGTTCTTAGTTTTTACTTTGTACCTTCTGTAAGAAAAACAATATTCTAATAGAACCGACATTGACATACTGCGATCCACTGTTCCATGGCGAGGTGACGATATGGTTTAGAAGCTAGAATGGGGTCAGCATAGACCAATGCACATGGAGTTGCGTGTGAGTAATATACCAGAACAATGAGTTAGGAACCCGTGACAACAGAAGAGAAATACATTCAACCCACTTCCTGTACGGTAACCGTCAGTGAAGTGGTTTCGGTGTTTCTTCGCAGTTGTTATCTTACGAACCATTTCGTCTAGACTAAGTGTCCCCACTGGGTTTTCAGTATAATTATGCTCGGTCATCTCATCAGTTAGTTATGAAAGGGAGGAACTGTGTGACTTAGTCTATCACAAGCAATGAATGATTATCGCGTGATGTACACCAGTCTACTGCTTTTAACAATCAACTTTTTTCTATACTATACAAATTGAGTATGAGAATTTGGTTGGAATTCATAAAACTCCATGCAAATATGCATATTGCAATGAGGTGAGAAAACATAATAGTTCATCTGAACCTGAGATCAAACTCAAACTGTTAATCGTTTTCATATTATCATCTCTCTGAAGCACATCTACTTGTGAGAAGAAAAGCTCATTACGTTTCGGTAGTTGACGAGTTGGAGCCGCTTACTTACAGCAAAATGGAACTACTCAGTTGTCCTAATTTCCTGTACAATTTACTAAGTGAAGGGGCTAGAACAAACACTCTAGACGCAATGCGATTCCGATTCCGATTCCCATATGAATAGTCTGTCATCCTTGGGCACGAGCCGAAACATAGTTCAATTGGCCTGGATCGGACTGCATAGCGTAGATAGACGTAAACAAGCCTGGACTTAGTCAGATGGTGATCAGGCACAAGTCTAACAAAAATAAGATAACGAATTAAATTACTTAGATGGGTAAGTTGTCGTATGAATACAAACAGGTCACTGGTCACCGTACTCAGCCCTGTTGTGCACCGTATTCACTCAGTACTGTCTCCTAGATAGTAGGTTTCAGCAGGCAGTCTGTGGTATAATATTAGTAGGTGTAACTTCACTGATCGATTAGAATTAGTCATCAAGAGATGTTTCGTTCACGGTCAACGTAGCATTACAAGTATGTGCGGTTCCTATCTTTCTGTGAAACAGTGTACCTGGTCATACATCAAGAAGTGCAATTGTTTCTTGAAAGAATTTGTGATTTGTAGTGATCAGTTTATGCCATTAATTCCACCGAGGATCACTTCGCTTTTGGCTTTGTACAAAAATTAGAGTAAATAGCCTATTTCACGGGAAAAACAATGTCAGGTAAGCCCTTATGATTTTGAATGGGAAGCCTACGTGGAAAATAAGTGAAGTTTCGAAACAGAAATGAGGGAGAAAATCGTATTAGTGAATACTTGAACGTTTGAGGACACAATCTACAGCAATATCTTCTATTGCCATTATAATTGATAACATTAACTATAAGTGGATGTTCAGCGTTTGTTAGTATTCAGATTAACACTGACTTTGGATAGTAGGGTACTAGTAGTAGGTCAACTAGTTCAAAAGTTGATTCTTTCCTGCGCTTAAACCGAATGAGATATAGATACGATTTTGTTGAGGTCGCGTGCTCTTTGGAAAAATCACGTCATTTTAAATTCTGGTCTGTATTACAGACCACAGAAGCTTACTTATTTCAAATTGCTTTTATCCGTTGTGTACGGTGCTGAACACATCTGCCTGAATAGGAAAAACGTAATAGAACTAAATTTATGTTTAATTCAAAGCCAAAATAATGACTTCAATCACAAAACTGGTGCATATTTGAAATATAGACATAACGTATTTTGATTTTAGACAGTTGAATGTTTTACCGAAAGGTTACGGAAGCGTATATTTTCAATTTGCTCTGTGTGTTTCCGCCCACTGTTTTGTTGCTTGGTTACGCAAGTTATGATGGCTATGGTTTACTGAGTCTTTTGTACTAATGGTCGTTTGTATTTTCCGCTTTTTGTAAATAGTTGTAACAACAGTGGAGTTGACTGTCTCGATTAGTACCACAGTGAATGTAATACAACTATTGAGTAAACATTCAAGATCACTGTCAATTGAACATCGACTGATTATTGTACGGCTATTGACATTCAGCTCGGAAATATAATTCAATCAGCGAAATAACAGAATGTTCGGCCTAAATGACATTAAATACTATGCCTATCGGTTATACTCATATGGATGTGAGAGCAACCGATGTGTAACTTCCCCAGCCGTGGTTATTGTGAATGTAAAATCCATTTCGGATTGCAAGATTTAAAATATCAAACATACAAGCTAACTAATAGATTTCGAATTACCGAACTCAACTCGCTAGTACAATCGACGTTCAATTTAAAAAATGCGCGGGAATTCACGAAAAGTTAATTGACCAATGACTTTTCGCGGGTCATCGCTGAACGGAAAATCTAAGGCTGTCCGCTTATGGTTCTTAAAATACAGCAGTGATAGATAGGCGTCATTTAAATTCTTAATGATCCTAGCTTTTACGCCGCAGTTGTCGATAGTTTACGTGAGTACATTGCAAATGAAAGTCATATTATCAAGTTGATCAGAGTCCGACTACCTCTAGTCTGAGGCATCTAAATACATAGGCAAGTTGTTTTCGCTCACGAATAGGGATCAATGTGAAGAGCTTTCCAATTCATATCCGTCTTTCCATTCACATGTTGCACATCTATCTCAGCTTCTTTTGTTGTATATCTAGGATCTGTTTTGAGTAATGACACGATGTGGTCACTGCATATCAATGGTGCTTTCACAAAAATCGGAATATTCCCGTCTTATGCCAGAAGCTTCACATCCTTCACCATTCCCCACCACATAGTCAGTCAGTTTAACTATACTTGGATGTATTGTTCTTTTTGGTTTGTTGTCAGGACACCGTGTACTCCTTCTTAGATCCAGAAGTATCCATGGCACCGTTGTTGTATTTCTTGTAAACACTTCGTTGATTTTGTTATGTCCCATTATTTTATCATGTGCGGAAACTTTGCAGTAACACCCTTGCCTGAAACAAGACTTATCCGATTTATTCGCATCTTTCGGAATGTATTTCAACAACCTTCACTAGATCTCGGTGAAAGTGTTTATCCATAGCGGCTCATTCCTACTTTTCTACCGTTAGCGACCTACTTCTGTGGACCTAAGTCTTCTTAATTCTTGAAGTAACTACGAAGCTGAATCAATGACTCTTCGAAACTCTCATCAAGTGTGACAGCTGGCTAAATTTTTCATAAACTTCAGGATTCCGTTTTTCATCCTATAAGTCTTATGTGACTGGATGATTGTTCGTAAATTGTGTGTAAATAACAGCGACTTCAAAACCGGGGTCGCACGCATCGTGTTAATGATTTGGTTTCATTTATACTACGAGGTCAGTTTAGTAATTTAATTTCATTAGGATATGACGACGTTTCGTGCTGTAGGAAAGTTATCAACCTGGCTTGAAATTTTACAGCAGAAACCCGCAAAACAATACAATCACTCTGAATAGTCTAAGAAAACATGCCGGCAAACCTTTCCATAACTCATGATCTGCTCCACAACACTTAGATATTTCCTCAGGGAAACCACAGGTTTCTGCGCAGATTGATCAGGTTTTCTAGCTGTATGAGGAGATTGCTGCACAAGTTGGATTATGCGCTCCATCCAGCACAGAATGATTAATATGATATACCGTTCACAACTGATACAAGTTGAAGAATTTTATTTCAGTCTCCCTCAATTGGTTGTAATCTCACGATATAGTTCAGCCGAGATGTCGCAATCTACAGGTAGGGGGAATTCTCGACAATATCTAACTTTTCATCTACAAAGATGGATATGAACAAAATCCGCAATGACACTGAATTTTGCAGATGAAAAGATTATACTGAACTGATGAACTGCAATCTCTCATCTCCCAAAAAGGCTGTAAGCTGTCAATGTTTGTACCACATGTTGGAACACAATCGCCTATATGCTCTATTTTCCAAGTCAAACGTGGGAAAATGTTTTCACTTTAGAAATTTCAATCGACCACAACATGATTTAAGGAAATTATCAGCGCTAGTTTCTTGTCAGACACTTCCAAGATGCAGTTCCGGTACTCAAAGTCCACCTGTTTTTTATGAGTTTCGTGATATCTGCGTGTCTGGCGGAGATTTTCAATGTAAACTTCACTGTCACGACCATGGTGAACCACAGCCTGGTCTTGGCGAATATACTGCCCGCGCGTCTAATGTGGTTAACGAGACAAATTGGTGGAGAACAACCTGATTGAGATGAGAATCTCACGAATCTTCCGGTGGTTAACAAACGTGTTAACCCAGTCCTAGCTGTAAAAGTAGAGACAAAAGTAACCCTATTCTGATCATTCAGAGATGATGAAGTCCGTGTATGAAAGAAGCTGAACAGAGTATATTTAAACCGAGAAGCTAGAATAGGTTCAGTTAGCTGATCTTATAAGGCATTTCAGTTTATGTTTGTTTGTTTTACTAGATCATGAAAAACTCTACAGGTTATAAGGTGTTGTCGACTGTACAGGAGGCCAGCTGAACTGCTGTTCGGTATACTCTGTCAGGCGCTCTATGCTTTGCCGTAAATTGCGTATAGACCTGCTATTTAACCTGATGACTGCCACTGTTACACCTGACGTTGGCTGTCTGTAGGATGGATGAACTGGTAATGCCGGTTTCGGCAGCTGCTTTTTATCTCAGCAGCATAGCGTTTCGACTCGTCCTAACGAACCACTCTCAGCTGCTCTTTGTGTGATATACAAGTAAATTTTAAAGACCGACTTATTTTCAGCTGAACATCACTCACAGGTGACTGCAGCTTTCATGTGCAGATAAATTTTTCAACCAGGTCTGCTCGCACAAGGCACTAAACTAGAATGCTCGTTTAGATCATGTCGACAGAGCTTTGGTATATGGTAACTTGATCTTGTCTATTGTGTGGTCAGTAGTACATTGTTGAACACGGTCGTTTCATGGAAGAATGACATGAGTTTAATCGACATCCGTGGCAAGTGTCCCATTCGTTATTGGCGAGCTCAAACAAGAGCGAACCTCATGTCTAGTGTTTATTTTTGGAACGGGCTGGCCGGCCGGTCTATGTGTGTGGAAACTGTGTTCAACTTAGGGAGGTTCCACTCAAAACTAGTCCAACCCGTAACTAATCAACTAGTAGACCTGTGGATATTTCTCACCAAGTTACTGAAATCGTAGACTTTTGCCCTATTCAAAAGTCCTAACTACGAGTTAATCGAGTAGAGTTAACATATGGCAAATGTGTACCTCTTTTCGGTGCGATCGTGAAATCTTCCTTTTACTGGTGAGTGGAGGTAGTTGAACATTTTGAACAGATAATTTGGTCGTGCCAAATATACGGTCAGTGGCTCAGTGGCAAACTTGGTTTCCTCCTGAAAGGATGGCTGGACTTAAGAGCGCTGCCGTAGTAGGGATATGCAAGATTGATAATTTTTAACAGGAGGGAAAACTGATTTTAGTATCTATTTTCGAAAGGGACTGGCTGGATTTTCTATGTAAATACACAGAGTGTGATCAAACCTGGGGGAAGTTCAACTTGAAATTAGCCAAATCCATGCTTATTTATCAGGAATCATCTATGTTTCATAGACCTTAAGATGTAATGTGTTTCAACGTGTAGCTTTCTTGTTATTGTGAGTTGATGGAAAATTCACCTAAACGAGTGACTGTCCGACTCATACTGGGCGTGCCTTCTAAACGTTCTATCTAGGAACGTCGTCGACTGACCTTGATTTCAAACATTTACTGGGACACAAGATTTCGGATAAAAATAGTATGGTTAGTGATTGTAAAACCACTCGTGGTTTAAAATAGAACTGTCTATCATTATGCTAGAATGCTCATTCTTTGGTATAGTACGCAAAGACCCAAAACACTGTGCTTGATGCAAGTGCAAACTGGCAGCAGAGAAAAAAGCTAAGGCAGATGCGAAACTTGTTGAGTATAAATGAATAGAGGTTTTTAAGTCCGTCACATCATCCATGCATTCTACTTCCCAGGTACTTTCAAGCCCTGTTGCCTATTTTTTCTTAAGATCATTCTGTCACGTTTGCTGATTTTGTGTACGTCCTCTTGAATTATGCTTCCTAGGTTCTTAATGAGGTCCAAATAACGGATACATGAAAGAAACTCCAAGTACCTGGTGATTTCTAAGAAGAGCGAAAAGCGAATACAATGCTATTTTTTGAGGGGTGCTGACCGGAGTATCTAACTGGAATTACTGAGGTGAATGGGCAAGCCAGCAATCAGTCCAATGGTTGAAAAAAATGTGATGTACTATACTGGGTCCTGCCAACTTCTAGTTGATATCTGTCTACCAAAGCATGAAGTCGTGAAATTAAAAAGCACAATATTATCGTTCAAGATCACAGAAGAGACGTCTACTTTCTCCTTTTTTTAGATGAGATCCAACTGTGAAAATTCAGGGTTTCAGCTGGATTCGAACCAGCGACAGAAACACCATGCATCAACGCGGCAAGCGATCTACCAGCTAAGCTACGAAGCCATAATCAATAATGTCGCACCCGGAGGTGATTACTGGGGACTGGTGAAACAAATCGTTTACTCCTTCAACTTCAAGTGTGCTAACTAACATACCTTAACAGGTAGTGGCTTGTTGTTTCTCGACCAATGAATTTAATACGGAGTTTCAATGACCCCAATTATTTTCATCTTGTGTTTGCGAACTTTGACATTGAAAAACAATTGTACTCAGTTTTTTCAACTGACGAACAGATACGCGTGATTTTACCTAGTCAACCATGACAATGTAGATCTACAATATCCATTTTGGAACGACTGATTGATCGTTCGAACATACTACGAAGACTGATGATTGCAAAAGACAATCAACAGTTCAGATTACTGTATGACCAACACTGAGGATTCAACATGGAATGAGTTCATCTACCACTCCTTGTGATCCACATGTTCTAAACCATCGTTAATAGAGCTAGCCAGCTAGCATTTTATTGTAGTACACTTTCCCGCTAATTTGACATGAATTAAGTAAGTACAGTTGTACCTAACATCTATTCTTTGCCAGATATGAACTTCTTGTGGTTACGAGTTAATACCGAGGCAAAACAATATCAAAGTCAAAAAGGATTTTAATTTACAAAGTCAAGTTGGATAAGGCTGAACATAGCCAGTACGTAAATAACAACGGAGGAACGTTTTTTTCGAGAGTGTAAAACGGTTAGATAAAACTGACTGGTCGTCTAACATGAACCTAACTGGTACGATGTTCATTTAAGGTTGAAACTTTTACCAAAACAACTTTTTAATTTTATGTTACATTTTCTGCACCAAATGTACATGTGGAAGCGATATGAATTATTTATATGAAACACTATTTGATACTTAGTATATATGCTACTCTCAGCTGATACAGCTTTTACTGAGTTGTGTGAAAGTTTATTAAAAGTTTACGTGACTAAATCTGAAAGACAGTTTCAGATATCGTATCTACATCAAACCATTAATCAATAAGAGTCTCACCAATACGAAAAAAAGGAAAAAAAGCTTCTTGGGAAAATAAACTGACAGAATACTTCAGCATGGTTATCGATAAAATATTGATAAATCTTCAAATGGCTTACGAGTAAACGCGTCAAGAACATTGACCAGCGCATTCAGATCTTAGGCAGTAGTATGGACATTGTGTACACTTAGATAAGTTGGCTTTGTTCATACAGTTGAAAATACCAGTGAGAAGACGTAGGCCGGTGTATGCTAGCACCTCGTATTGCCTCATCAGTACCAAACAACATTGACCAAGAGTGCAAGTAAGGCAGGCAAAGTGGGTTTAAGAATGTAAGCAACCGAAAAACTAAAAACGCATCACACTACTCCATTCTTCCTGTGTTTTGTCGAGAAGGTAGTGATTAACCGTTTCAATTTAGCAGCATGTTTACAAAACAGTTATAGGTAAGACTAAGGTTGTCACGGACCTAATGGACTGGTCCAGTTTTGTCCATCCAGTTTGATTTTTTAACTACCGCACCCCACCCTATTAATCTTGTACAAATATATGTCTATTCCTGGTTATTGTTATCTGATACCGAAGAGGCCGTACAAGTGTCCGTCTTCTCACTGTCTACATGACCGGGTTGATGGATTGTGTGTCAACAAGTGTAGCAAACTTTTTCAGGAAGAAAATATATATACTACAAGGTAGGCAACATTATACACTGTAAGTAGTTCTACAGTTTTTGCAAAGTGCACAGTGAGTTCTGAACGACTCCGGATTGAGTTATGCATGAATTATTTGTTGGTTTGATATGTTTTCATAATATTGGTTAGCAAATCACTTTCGCACTACTGTCAGAAACCTGAGTGTAAACAAGAAAGGCAATCATTAAATTATGCCACACACTAATTATTTTGGACTGACATAATCCCTGAACGCTGCTGCGTGAAACTAAAGGCCCGCTCTGATTGTGGAACTAGCACTATGAATGGTTTTATTATTTTGGTTAATGAGTTAATCTTGATCGATCTCAAGCGAATATTTCCCCTGGTAAGGTTATTCGCGTAACCGCCAGTCCTTTCCGATATCAAACCAATTCTTATGATTAGAGGGTTAGATAAACTTTTCACACATTGTAAGTCCCAGTTCGAATCTCAACCTAACTTAAGTTAACTTACACAGATGAAAAATGTATCACAAATATGCGAGAACTTTTTGGTGCCAGCACTGATTCTTAACTGAGTGTTCTCACGTACTGCGCCAACCAAAGTAATTACTATACAATCCTATTTAGTCTGCTGACAAAGAACTGGCCGATCATCTAATTGATATAAATGCCTTGTGTATTTGCTGACGCACCTTAGAAGTAGTTGCATTAGACAGATATCTAGGCAAGCAACTGCCCCAATCGACGTTTATATATGACAAGGTGATTGCACCCAGTCAGAGTAAAAAACCAGTCTCTGAGGTTACATTGCAAGATAACAACCATCAAACCACCTGGCCTAGAATTTCTGCCTCATGTATAACCTTAATTGTTCTATAAACAAGTGACACCCAAGCTGTGGGCAAATAAGTGATTGACTATACCGTCGGTGTGAGATTAAATTAACTACCAAATCTTCTTTAGGATGACAAACTGTTGGAAACGCTGAATTCATTTGGATTAGGAGTAGTGATCTGAATAGTATGCCTCTACGTGGACTGTGCTACAAACGTGAACTGGTTACGCAGAAACCTAAACGTTGATCGTTAGTAGAATGTCTCAGTTGATTCCTAAGTTCATGTACAAGAAATGGTGAGAGATATGAAGATACTACAGTGGTTTAAATCATTCACTTCCTTTCATCATGTGATCTCTTGCTTGTGACCAAACAAAAAGGGATATTTTTGCTTTGGGACTTTAGCTACCATATGGAATGAATATGGTTTTAAAGAGCGCAAATTTCAGCGACTTCATAAGTAAGACCAATAGATGAAAAACCTGTCTTCGGGATGAAACATGTTGCAAGAATTAGTACGTAAGTAATTAAAATATGAGGGTGACTATAGATATTCCTCTTCACACAAGCTTTCTTTTCAAATGCTTCGCAATTTTTTCAGTCTTAGTTAAAGCTTTTTAAACGATACGTTTTTACAACAAATTGAATTGCACGGCTCGGTTAATAAATGCATCATTGGTTAGGCGCCGCAGTACCGTGGTTAACCGAAAATTAATTGTAACGTTTTCACTTGATCATGTCAACAGTGGTTAAACGGGAAACGTATTTGAGTATTCCGTGTTTGTTTCAGTTCACTGAACATATTAGCAATCGATACTTATACCATAGAATTGTCCAACCGGAACTCAGCGGATTTCATTGCGTGCATGTTATTTTCAGCTATTTGAGTGAATAGTAGACGGTTGAAAGACTAGCTAGTCTCGTGTTCAGAAACAGAAAAGTATAATATAGACATAATTTCTATTTTATCCGGTCCATCAATTGTTAAGTAATAGAACGCATCCTTCTACGAACTAGACTAAATAACTGTCACCTCATATTTCAACAGCTAACTGGATAAACATTTGATAACTGTATGAAGTTTCTTTGTGACATTGACGGCTGTCAATTCAGAGCCAAATAGAGGGTTAACAAATAACTCTTAGAAATGCTGTAAAGCGATTTCTTTTGTTTACGGGGAAGTAAGGAACCATTACTCAGTGTAATCATTTACCAGTTTGGCATATAATTTTATGGACAATGAAGTCAGTAGAATAAGCATATAGTGAACACCACTCAAGTTTTTCGCATCATTCACATTCTCATAGACATTCCAGTCAGCCCCTTTTGAAAAAATTGTGTTAGATTCTAGTTTCGCTGCAGTCTAAACTCATCGGTTCAGCGCAGGTGATTTGGGAACGATTAGCAAGTTACAGAAGCAAGTAGTGGGTAGGTCCTATGAGATTATTCTTCCTGAGTACTAATCAGACGACCTCCTCATATTAGTAACAGGATTGTTGGTACAATGTCGTCTTTCCAGCTAAGTAACAGCTTCAGCAAACATTGCAAAAAGGACAACCACGGTTTAATAAAGTCTCAATTATCTGCTTGCCTCTTAGCTGGAAACAGACGATGCCATCTTGGCTTACATCACATAATTTTCATATAGAGGAGAACAAGAGAATGAGCAAGATAGCTTATAGCAGCTGACTGGCATGAAGTTAGGACATACTGAAGGTGCATTGTGCACGATTTACGCTTGTCGCATTTTTACTCATGTGAATTAGCTCTAATCACCGAGAGCAGACAAAGTAACACACCCGTCTTTATTGTTTGAAACGCTTGGTTTCCTTTATAAATTTGAACTTATCTCTGAGAAGATGGACACTAATGGATGCTGACATTGCTGGCGTCGCTTATGTAGAGCAAAACAACAACCAAGAATATATATATGTGTATATAATAGGGATTGAGTGAATAAATATTACAACAAACTGGGCGACAGGCATAGTGCTAAAATAGTAAACCCCATAGCAGTCTGATGATGGTAACGTGTTGCTTGGTACTAAAAAGACAACATGCAGTACTACAATTTCCCAATTTCCGGAGTCCCACTGTTAATCTTTGTTTCTGTTAACTGCTTCTGAGTATGAGTTTTATTTGATTTTTGGTCACCAGTTGTTGTACGTTCATACCAGTGACCATTATTCATTCAACAGACTGAACACACATTGGGCATGGGTCAAATATTGTTTGTTGCGTACTAACGTGTACTCATTGAATGTTGAAATCTGTTTGGTACCTTTGTTGTTTTGTGTTTGAAGCGATGTCAAAAGTTGAATTTGTTGAAGCATGTTTAGTTTTGTGAAATGTGCATAGTTACCTTGTCATTGTCTTGCCATCTGCTGCGTACATTGAACAACCATGATGAAATCTATAACATGACTGCAAGCAGAGAATCCATAATTTAAACAACACTCACATTTGCTCGCGACTGTCGTATTCCCATAGACTTTCCACTCAATCCTTCTCGACTTTCGTTCTTGTAGTAGTGTATACCCCTATTTTAACAAGAGCAAAACTCAAGTATAGTGCTTCTTTTCAGAAGTGGTTGACTAGAACGCTTATGGGAATGCGACAGCTGAGATCAGCTGTGTGAGGTTCAATTAATACCAACTCAACTTATACCACTCACCAGAGAATATATGTTCTTTTCTTTTTAGTTACTGTCACTACATGCTTACTAAAATCTTCCTGCCGACTCTTGTCTGATACATTCCCATTTTCGTCTCTGTTTGGCTTTTTTAACGAACTAATTTCCCACTGACTGGTGAACAGATGCGAACTCGATTTTGGTTACACCATTCTGTGCGCCCGTTTTTAATGGATAATTTGATTATTCGGTTAATTCACGTTCAAGGTGAGAAAGTACATTTTTTGGCGATAGCATTCTATAGGTCCTAATCATTTCAATAGCCTTTTCCACGTTTTCTTAGACCTAAAAGATAATCCTGTTAACCAGACCCCCAAAATCAGCTTTATTATTGTCAGTTTTGCATTACTGAGTGCATTGTTCTAAACCACCAGGAGTGATTTATCACCGAAATTTTTCTATCTACTGTACGATTTTTTGATGATTAGTCACATATCGTTTAGCAGTTTTTGTTATTCACACATTTTTACTTGTTGACTTTCCCCGTCCAATTTAGTGAAATCATTTTACTCTGATCTAATCTTTATTTCTCCTCCATCCAAAATAGTCACATATGGAGAAATATTTCCAGCTTCCTTTGCTCTACAATCTTCTTGCGAATCCGACGGAAACATCGATTCGTCAAGTTCTGCATACTTATCAACCTAAAACAAACGTGAATTTGAGTAAGCTAAGATACGTTTGATGCATCAGTCTGTACTCAGCTTTGTAGAGTGATCACGTTGTAACGTTCAGTCAGGTGGGTTCATGAGAGATGTAGGGGCTCGACAACAAAATGTCCTACAAATGGTCAACCCTCGGAACAGGACTCACGTACGCAAAGTTACAGTCAGTCGGAAGCCAGAAGCAACCATTGTGTATACCTGATCCGGGAAAGGTACACACTTCTAACCCCTTCTATCCCTGTTTTCGTCCAAAGGCTTGTGACCGTATCTTCAACTTTAAAGTTCTCCACTGTTTGCTGGCGAAAAACGAAAGAGGCTGAGTAGCATGTTATCTAAATACTCATTGCTGGTACGCCGTTAAGTAAATTACTCAATATAGAAAAGATCCCGTAGTGAAAAACCTGCGTTTTTGTTGAACTCGAACCATCGAATGAAACAGTATGTCCGAATGCGGCAAGTGCACTACCAGCTTAACCATGCAAACACACCGATAGTTCATCAATTTCAAATCAGAACTCACCTAAGCCAATGCATCATGGAGAATCTATCAAACGATCCAGATGATGGCTGCCTCAACAAGGCTTTTCAGACAGTTATGACTAACGTTCACTAACACCACCACTGAGCGTTGAAGCCGCGTAGATTAAAAGATTAAGTGACTCGGAAGACAGTCGACTGCGAAACATTTTGACCTTGGCCGGATTGGTAGTGACGACAGTAAAAGCACATGACAAGTTACAGTGATGCGGCTAGGTAACTAAGTCCCAATATAAAGTTTCAGGTTTCCTGACATGACTTCACAGCTCAGGTGGTAGAACGCTTGCCGCACCTGGTAAGTTGTTTCTGGAACATCATACAAACACTACAATTGTAAGAATTTTATACTATTTAAGGATAAAAACGAAAAATAAACCAACCGCTATCGATTGGCTAAAAAACAGTTGGCTTGAGTCAACCCCTAATTGAGCATTTCGAACATTCTGTGAGCGTTGAGTCATCAGAATCGGTGTCAAAGAACTTAACAGGAGATTAGGAACAAAGAGCATGGAGAACTTGTGTAAACCAAGTAGGACTAGACAAACCAGCCAGGACGGTTTTGATGGTGACTAGGTTTTAGAGTTGGCCTGACTCTGAGTGTACTTTGAGCTCTCCTATTCAATCCTGAACCACCTACTAGGGGTCACAGTGTGACCTGGGCCAAGTAGACACTAGTTATCGAACTCCTGACTACATTACAGTGCCACTTCGGGTGTTCCTTCCTTACCCGCTTGTTGAGTTGCCACGTCCTGCTCCCAAAGTACTCGGCCGCGGAACATTAACAGAAAGAGGAAATAAATGTATATTCAGTGTGGACGGTGTTGAGTGCTGAGTTACCCATTCGAGAAAAAATCACAACCGAAATCTGACCGACACTAGACAATCCCAATTTATTGGAAAATAGCGCTCTTTTTATAGGGGAACAATATTAATCAACGTAGCGGTTGATCGACATTTCGGATTGACTGGCGCCGATCGATCTCAATTAAGTTTGCGACAGCTTGTGTGTGAATTCTGATCAGTTGAATCTTCATCAGTCAGAAAACTGCTTCAGTCCAATCTCATTACAGACGGTCACTTCAACGTTCACACTGAGACAATGGGAATTTTCTAGTAAAAATATGAATGGCTTCTCGTTCACCTGTAACGATTAATTTGTTTCAATCAACCTTTGGTATACGGTCCCTTGTGAAGGCATTGACCTGATGAATAATTTATCAAAACGTTTACTCGTTACCTGATTACGTTTTAATCAGTGGAAAGAACCATTTTTCAGTATGGTGCACTCAGCTAGTGATATCAACTGGACTGAAATATGCTGAAAATAGTTGAAGTTGACAGGACAGTTAATGTGTCATTTCTTAAGTAAACCAAGGAAACTGAGAGTTCTTCACTCGGACTTGTGGACGTACGTTTAATTGTGGCACATGGATTTAGTCTAACGCAAGATAAATGAATTTTTGGTGAACATAAATGACAAAATATGATTTCAGATTTTAGCACGTAATACTAATGGACACTATTCGCGGTATTGCTTTTACCCAAAGAAGCACACATGAAATATTTAAAAGCGTTAGAGAACTCTGAATAAATCTGAAAGCTGTTAAACTTATAACGAACAAAACTCTTGATCGTTCGACGACAATCAAGAACAGGATTGTCAACGTCAGGATTAATGGAAATCAATCGGTTCGAGTAGATAATTTTAGATTTAGTGTACTCAGTAAAAATGCAGAGGCTACAGGGGATAAGAATCTATGTACGTGTGAATCTGGTTGACTATCGCCATTGAAAGTAAGATGTTTCTAATGAAATGCGTAAGGGAGGTCATCATTTGGGAGAATGTAGAATTTGAAGGAAATGAGTGGAAATGCGAACAAAGACACGAACACATTTTCTCAGACATATTGTAGGCGCACCTCAGCATGCAGCAGGAAACAGGTTATTGGTAACATTGAAAAAAGCGATGCAATCGACAATTTATGTACAAGCTAGGAGATTTCTCTTAATTAGCATCGCCCCAATAAACTGAGCTTTTACTCTGGGCGTATTTGGTTTTAAACCAGATCAGATGAATTTTACGCATGAAGTACACTGTATTCATAAATAAGTGTGCGTTCCACCGCAATAAGTCATTTATACTTCTTCGAAAGAAAAAAACATCTGTTTGGTGTGGGTTTCAACTATGCTGTTGAGCTATTCGGATACATACTCAAATCAGATTGTTCGAAGCACTTCATTCCAACGATGATCACTCAACATTGTCATAACTTTGTCCCAAACAACCGGAAAAAAGATACTACTGTTGTCGAACAAACAAGAAAACTCATGGAAAGACTGCTTAAAAAACCCACTGGAGAATTACATACTTTGTAAGATATTTAAGATCTACTTACAAAGGCAGAGATTGAAGGGATCACCAACGAAAAGTACTTGATCGTGCAAGAATAAATCAAAGCAGACAAGGCTATTATGGATTATTTCGCAACATCTGATGGCTTGTGCCTAAGTGTAGTGAATAGGAGTAATAGAAAATCAATTTAATAGCAGAATTCTCACATTTACATCGACATTTTGATGAACGTTTATTACATAAAGATATAACTTGAACATCTTTGTCCTTAGCTAAAGAGCTCAATTTTGTTAACGGTCGTTCTGACAAGATCAAAACTCTGTTCAACTTGAACCAAACAATACAATTATTGTGGCGATGTACAAACGTATGTAGGGCATTCAACCAACTAAAAGGCACTTGATTGGGATATGGATCGCCCCACGGGAAATGTCAGGCATCTAACTCTACCAACTTCATAGGGTAAATGCCCAGGTACTTAGAACTCTGGAAAAAAGGTTATAGACTGAACTACCTCTCACAAATCCGGTGAATAAACGATTGGAAAACTTTAATCAGATCAGTGGGTTGGTGACTTTGAAACAATGAACAGATGTATCTTGTTATTTCCTACGGTTAAGGAGTAAATGATGCTAGTAAGACAAAGCAAAGTTGTATGTCGTATTCATATACATCGTTAGATCACAAATTTACGGGACAATTCCGTGCACTCAGCGGACCTACTAGGCGACATACACGTGCATTTTTGAACAAACGTTGTCGAGGTCACTTATCATTGGTTCACGAACCCGAACTTTGCGTGAAAATGACTGCACTTCCGCTCGCTTTTCGCTTAACAGTCACTCATACTCACTCGTCCCGTGACCTCGATCAACTAACTACCTTTCGCTGGTTGGCTGATTCCCATGCAAATCTGCCTTGTCTGCCACCGATGCGACTGACTGAACACCATATCTCGAGGACTGTGCAATGCCTGACAAACAATAAACGCGGTCTGTACGAACTCCTCATGAAATGGTAGAATTTCCATCAGATGACGACTTAGGGTCCAGTACTGAGCTGTATAGGCAGATCAGTGCGCTTTTCTCTTTTTGACGTACATTTTCGATGGGGAGTGTTCTCGAAACAATTCATTGTGGTTCAACCTATTGAGGATGTAAAAAAGAAGGACGGACCAACTGCCCTGGAGCAACCAGTTAACGCCATTATATAATGGTGTGACACGTGCTCACAGACCTTCATTCAATTACTGTTGCAGACAGATGCACAGTTTCGAGTAAGTGAGGAATTATAGGCCATTGGACCGCACAATATAGGGAGGCCTAAATAATTGACTGTTTCAAACTTTCTGCCTTTCAAAAGTGACCTTCAAGAGAATAATTGATGAGGTAGAACAGTTTACTGATTATGTACATTCCTGAGGCTAAATGGTCAGTAAACGTTATCGACACTGTTATGAATAAATCGGTGCTGAAATGCGACCGGGCACTTGGCAATTCCTATACACAGACAGGTGAACTTCTATTGTTATACGGTGATATACTTATGAAAATGTACACAAGAGATTACATAACGTCATTCGCTGCCCTCTCGGGCTGGGCCATACCCACACTGCCTAACGAGCCAGATATTTCGACGTTCATTCATCTTGCTTCCTGTGAGATTCCTCGATAAGCTGTTGAGGATAGGCTATTGTTTCCGGATGGTTATTTATAAATTTCGCCAGAGTCACCTACGTAAACCTATGCTCAGTGCTCGTGCAGGAATTATAAACTTATTACTTCACTGCTGTTCAGTAGGCCATGCAATTCATGTAAACGCTGTAAGTGTGCACGTGCTTTCAATTTATTTGGCAGTGGTATCGTGTTCAACCGGTCTTAAGTGTGTCAAAATTGTTGATATAATTATTGGGTCGAAACTTGGACAACAATCGTCAGTATCAGGTAGAACTCAATGACAACTACTGAAAGCTGTGACGACCAAATCTGTTTACTATGTTATTGCCGTTTTACCTGCAATTATTCATATGCCTTAAAGTGTGAGTATTATGTTCCTATAGTTCAAAAGTGTGAGCAAGTCTAAGTTGACTCGTCATTCATTAATGCTAAAAACGGAGATGGCAAGGTTCAACTGTCACCATGCTGATTACAGGAAAAATATCTTTCGATAAACACACTACCAGTGATCATAGGTTGTTTCAGCTTTACCATGGGCAATTTGTAACAAGCATGTCACAGTAAGATATACGGATCAAGCTGTGAACAGAAATTCGACGACAAGTCTATCAAAAATAAATTTATCACTCCTCTATTTCCCGTTAGACGCAAACGTTCAATTGGGAAAAGTACAAAAATATCATATTGTAGCGCTTACATTATTGGAAGTACAATAACATATAGTATTAGCCTATTGAATTATGAACTAACAGTTGTTGTCTTACTTCAAGTGACGAGTGAAATTTTCCGACATTTGTTAATTGTTAATCGTAATGTTATGCTAATCATGTGTTTCATTAGCTTCTTTATTGTATTGATGTAATATTTGTTTTACCAAGTCCGACAGAGAACCCAACTTTTGATGCCCATTAAAACAAAATGGAACATAATACACTACAGTAAACGAAACAATTATTTTCAAAAAACACTTTTGCAATTATTTATACAGCACTAACTTCTCAAAACAAAAAAAAACAGATTTCTTTGTATAATCTCGTATGATGAAAATCTTACTAAATGATTACAACTTGCATAATTACCCCAAACATTATTCAGAGTAATTTTCTTCTGACTGTGCTTAAATGATTATAATTTCTTTCAGTAAATTTTTGTTACACAAGTCAAACTAAAAGGGGCATTCTTTGTTTCCTGCTGCAATAGTTCTGGAAGTTTATAGGTTATTCCGAGATAGTATGCCATGACCCTCAGACATTGTTCTTGCTTTGTGCATTTGACGTTTCTCGTCTTATCCTCTAAACTACTTTCACTTGCTTCCGTACTTGTTTTGAAGGAAGATTTACAAACACGTATTCATACATTGGAATTACTTCAGAATGTTTCCAAATGGTTCACCTATCCAGTTACAAAATATTGTTTGGAGTTACTTTTTTTGGTCTTCTGATATCAGCATTGTTTAGTCATATGCGCACACCCCAAGAGTACACTTCAATTGTGTGTTTACGTATTCCGTAATTCTTGTTACCAGACAGCAGTGTCCATTCTCCAGGGATTGTTTCAATTAATGATTACAATTTAATCCCTACTCCCTTGCAAATCGTCGTCAGCACTTAACAATCATGTCGTCATTCAAGCAGCCATACTCTTCACACACCACTCTCCTTCATGTGTCCAAAAGAACAACTGGTTACTAGTGTCTTAACAAGGCTGTTTTGAGTTATGTCAATCCAAGTAGCGAAGGAGCTAATACGCTTTAATACTAAGGAATATGTTTTACCCTTACCAGAATGCAATTTCTGTGCACAATAATTTTTGGTCCGTACCAAGTTGGTCCACAGCCAAACAGTTCAACATTACACTTTCTCTTAATCTAAGTCAGTTAGGTTACATCAATAAAAACTCTTCCAAAGTTTGACGTCTCACATTTTGTCTGTCTATTTTTGTACTATACTAATATATACTATATATGTACTAATATATACTATTATACACTATTATATACTACTATATATACTATACTCTCGGATTTAATTACACATTATGCTACATGTTGGTTGCTCCCATCAGCTGGTTCTATTGCTCTTCCGTCAGGTTAGTTGGTCTTCGATTACAACACTCCTGAGGAAGGCCACCCGGGGTGGTTGGAACACAGAGTATTACAATTTGCTCGTGACGTTGTGTTACTCTCAGTCCATTTATCATTCCGTTGATCTTCATTATGACTACTTTGATTTGACTCTATTGTCTCAGTGGTTGATCTAAATGTTGTGATATCTTTTCAAGGCCAATTTATTCATCTTTTCTAAGCACCTGACAACATGTGAAGAATTTTCCCATATGCCAATTCGTGATTCTGCTACTTCACTCCATAAGGCATTTATTTGTTAGCCTTTTACCTGCTAACCTCAAAAAATTTTGAACTAGTATATACAAATACATTATTAAAAAGTGACAAACCAGGCTTTAAACGGATTAGATTTAACTTGGATACGAGTAGATATCAGTTGCAGCCAATTGAACGCACACCGTCTGTCATTCAGAACTTAAAATCAATCGTCTGTGCATCACCGTTGGCTGTCTGGCGACAGGAAATGCTATGGTTGCTGTTGTATCACGGGTCAATTATTTTATGCACTTGACCACCAATCCCACCACCTTAGGAGTAAAGTTGATCGATTATCTCCTCTAACGTACTTATTATGTGTATAGGATGGGGAGTTAAAAACAATTATCGTAGCACTGAATTTCAACAGAATTTATGAACTTCCAAAACAACTAATCTGTCTGATGGTTTCGAGTCAAAGTGAACAATAAACACATATAGAACGCCTTAATCACATGATTGCAATATTACTTCGTTTGGTGGGCACTAACCGGGTCATGGGTGTTTTGGTCATCCGGGAATGACAGTCGACCAAGTGTGTGGTACCACCCAAGCTAAAGCTGACAGGCCGTCCATTTCAGTATGAAGTGAAGGGCACTGGGCGTTCGGAGATGTGATCGAGGTGTAATAAAAAACAGCTCAGGCATATCGCCGGAAAATCTCTAAGTGTGTACGTGTGTGTGTGTGGGGGGGGGGGGGGGGGCTAGTAGTATGTACAGTCGTTCCACTGCGAATTCAGAGAGGGGGACGTGAATGGAGCCCATCAACTTCGCATGGACAACTATGTATTTGACATCCTGACTATTCACTCCGCCAAATCACGGTTCGTTCCACACGCACGGAAAGCATAGTCTCTGCATCATTCCAGGGGCCTGATTTTGCACTCACAACCAGTCATTCCAGCTACTAATTCACCCTCATCTGTGAGGATTCATTCACTGTTAGGATAGTCAAACGGCAGGAGACGGAGGTCAAGCAGCAAGTACCAAGCAGGCTACGTCAAACAGTTAGTCAGCTTAGCTCTGATCAGACACAGAAAACTAATTTCATCGAATAGCATGATCACAACGTGTAAGAGAGCTTTCCAAGTTCGCTGATACCAGCTGTCCTACTTACAAACCCAAACCTGTGCCCAAAACAGCTGAATAGGTACGTGATGCGCATATGGGTTTTTCAACCAGGATCAAGAGAACTTCAAACAGTCACAAGTGATTCTAGTTTTTAACGTAACTCAATCGCCGTTCAATGTTAAGTTGTGATGGATAACCATATCGGAGGCGCTATTGTTCTAACACTCGGTGGAATACCTCAACACACTGGTAAGATCTGTTCACAGCCAGTAGATTGCGGACAACACTGGCGACCGGACGAACCATTGCTCAACGAAATCGAACCAACGAACAAAGAATGGCAGAAAAAAACCACCGAATAAAGCGTTAGCCACACATACAAACCAAGCATGGGTGCAATGGAATTGTGAGTAGAAACCACCGCTGTGATGTGGACTGAAATTCCGGTCCATAAACGCGAGCATGGACGTGGCATAGGAAAGTGCGTCTTAGACAGTAAGGATCGTGCCTTATTGGGCGGCTTTTTGCTAGAAAATGTACGCCGATTACAAACGTTAGAGTAGTAATCAGGCTCCGAGGCACAGTTTACCTACTCGACCGCATAGTGTGCACTGAAGTGGTACCGACGTTAGCTATTTTACCGTAATGTCCAAATCGAGATTGACCCCAAAATTCACGCCTGTCCAACTCAAGTGTCGTTTACAGTGTCCCTGCCAAAACAGCACAAGTACACCACGCGAGGCAGATTAATTTTCTGTCCTGCTGCTAATATCTTCGGGCGCATGTGATCCGTTCACACAGCAAAAGACTGCTGCTGTATTGTCTGACGACGTGTATTCCATGTACCGATTGTCCAGGATCTCTACTCCAGCATCAAAACCAGGAGTCTAGACCAAAGGGCTTACCGAACGACCCTCTCCTCAAAACGAGTTGGATAAGCGAATGGGCGCAACACACTGTCAAAACCACAGCCACCTAATCTGACTGTGGATTGTGGCGCCGGGACAGAGTTCTGGGGTATATGTTGCATACGTCAATTCAAAATTTCTAGACGTTAACGGTTCGCACCCACTCACCCCCAGTAAACAACTACTCAGCTTTGCCTATTAAACCAAAGCTCAACAGCGGCGGAATAGTCTCATCAGTAATTAGACGGAAGTACATAACAGTGGAAAATTTTTAGAAGAATACCTAAGACCCCGGTAGTTTTGGCGTTGGCGAAAGTGTTTTTAGGCACACAACGAGCTTCGGATTTTCAATTATCTGAGTCTTGGAAAACTAAACGTAGTGTTTCTGGTTGCTGAGAATGCGTTACAAACTTTGACTGGGTCCTAATTGAATAATTCTTCGCTAATTACAATGCTGGGTATCGCTCATAAGCTTCCGCCCAGGAATTATGCACTGTCAAGTATATTCTCAAGCGTACGGGAGCACAATCTGATAGGCATAGCTAGTTGCAGTGTTTTCCGCCGTATACCTCATGCTTTAATTAAGCCTACATTTACACAATGCTCGGTGACAGACTGGCAATGTTTGGTGTTAATTTAACCGGTAAAGTTGACGTAAGCTTTGTGTATACAATTTTGTTGCGTCTTATGTTATTGGCATTGGGGCAACTAAACACTTCTTTATCATTGGCCAGCAGTCGAACAGGAACAGTTATTTTAGGTAAACTGTCTTCTTGGGTACAATCATCATTTGCTTTTTTGCAGTACTAACCTATATTATCATTACTTCAAATCATGCTCAATTGTTTAATACTCTTAATAGCTTCAACCTAACTGAGAAATCCTGATCGGGGGGTTATCGATTGAATTGCACAGAACGGGTCTACTGAGCTTCCCTTCAAAAAGGTCAAAGAGGCTGAACACTATTCACACAAAGGTTGTGGCTAAGTGTGCGGGTATGAGTATTCGGTGCACCGTCGGCGAAGAGACAAGTATTAAGTTGGGCTCAGGTAGGTCATATCAGTATGTCCATTCTATTTTTCTTAATGATTGCATCGGCCAAGACTATGATTGTTTGGCTCCGATTCTCAGAAACTTGGGTGTCTGCGATCTTCTACCCATTCCTTCTTGAGCTTTATTGGTGTATTGAATGATGAATCGTCCGTCTGATCTTTTCGCAGTTCAACTTTGAATTTTGTTTTTCAACTTTATCCTCTCTGGAATGCACTAGCATGCACTCGTATACTGAACTGCTTCTTGTATTACACTATACATATTTTCTTAGTATAGATCTTATCATTATCTATCAATCTATCTTTCTATTTATTTTCCGGAGAATAAGGGTTTCCTTTTCGTGCTAGCCATTCAACTGGCTAACCAGCATTGGCCAGCTGGACACAAAGGCCACACTCACACACCTACTGGTCTTATTCCTTCGGGTTTACACCGGATACGTGGTGTGTGAAAGGAACTGCAAGTGGTGCAGCGCAAGCCACTTGCGTTGATGGTTTAAAGCGCAGGCGTCCTTTGGCTTCGGTCATTGTGACAGGCTGATATGTTTCGGATGCCGCCAACCATGAATATTTGGTCGATCCTACTGTGATGTTACTTGCGTTGTGAGTAACACAGTGGTGTCGTGAACATGAGGGTTGAAATGTGAATTCCAGTCCAAACAAGAATATCCGCTACCGATGAGTTCTAGAACTCGAGTCCAGTGCTTCTTTCCGGAGTGGGTTGGCGGAAGGACTTATCCAAATGCAAAAGCTGAGATTCAATGTGGGTGAGTTTCAATCTGAAATAATCTAACTTCTCGAAGTTTCACCATTAGTTTAGTGAGGATGAGCGATCGTAATATACCATTCACACGACTGCTATTCAGCAGTAGGATCAGAGCATATATTTTAACATTGAAAAATGCAGGAAGAAACATCAGAGTACAGCTTCGCCCAAAATGATCCTTGCTACGTAAAGTAACTGAGCACTGGCGTCTGTGGTTACCGAGACGGTCTGGGCCGAGTACTGCATGCAAATGAGTGGTTTTGCTCGTGGTTCGGTTTTAACGATTAGCCCATGTGCTGATTTGTTGAATAAACAACCTTCGTGTCATTCACTTTCTTGGCTCACAATGTTAGTACTAGCCTTGTCTATACTTTATTGCGAATTACAAGAGCTACGTATTCGTTCGCGGTTTTCCCTGCTATTCTAGCATTCGCGGTATGCTGTCCTCTATGATTATCCTTCGTTGTCCCTGTGAAACCATCCTTCCTAGGCCTTTGCAAAACTGTACAGGACAGAATAGGTCGAAGTACAACTGTGGTAAGGATGAGCGATCGCGCTATGTTACCCACACCACCACTATTTAGCTGTGAGCAAGTGCATGGATTTTGAAACCGAAGTAGCCGCGAGCAAAAATACAATACAAAGCATAGGAGTGCAGCTTGGTATGAAGTAGTTCTTGGTACAAATAGGAACTGAGCGTTGACGTCCGTAGTAACCATGACCTTCTGAGACCAATGTCATAAGGAGATGAGTGTTTTTGTTTGTAGTTATGCTGAAGTGCATAATCCATGTATTGGTTATCCGAACTGACATCCGAGTTCTTAGCTCACAACATAACTATTAACCAGTCTATATGGGTTTCTTATATACTGACCTTCCTATAACGACAACCGGTTTCTCATTGTCAGAAATATAAAAACCTGTAGGGAGATCACTCGATTTGTTGGATTTATGTTAGGAGAGGATAGATAACACCACAAAAAACCTTTTCAGATCATTTGAGTAAGCAAGAAGGTCGAGATTTTGTCAGCACAACTTATGAACAACATTAGTGTTGAAAGGTTTTCAAATCATTTGGACTCCATTTCAGAATAAAACCATTTTAGGTGAATCACTTGTCTTTACTAAGGTTGGGATTTGAACTCCCACGACGCTTTCATGAGGCAACCGTGTTAGCCACTGCGTCACTGACCTCACATAAGGTACCACCGAAATATCATATCTGAAAACTCAACCACTTTCTATGGTGAGTAATGATCATGTTGAGAAAAATCAATATACGTGGCTCAAAATATCACAACCACGCGTCCACAATTTAAGCAACTTATCGCAAGATGATTTAATGTGACGCATCCCAAATAGAGCCAGTCAATACCTACAGAGATTGACGAGCTTAAACAGTTCATCCCTCGTGTTTGCCTTCGTTACACACAGCAGACGTTAAAAAAGACTGTGTTCGACAAATTACGCAACAGTTGCTAAACGGCTTTGGTAGAAACTGGTTCCGATGTATGGTCATCGACGCAGTTACATAACGACATTGGTGGTCTTCGTCGAACTAGATCAGCTGTACAGTAAAAGAGTCAAAACCCGTTGTTAGACATTGGGAAAGCTACATTTAGCATAGCACCCAACTGAAGCGAGTGTCACATAAATACAGCGGAAAATTATTGCAACACGACTGGAAAATTCGATGGATGAACAAAAATCAAATGATGCGACGAACTCACTAACTGATGACAGAAGCATTAGTAACAACCATTTCTCGCCATGTTCAACAGCGTGACCAACTAAATCTGACGATTCAATTTTGTACCCCAACCAGAAAGCAAGAAGTATCTGGTTTGGCCATTCTTGAAGCCAAGTTTATACAGTGGTAACCAGACTTCCCTCTAGTCTAATTAAGTATGCATAGCTAGAGAATGACGCCGTAATCTGTGATCTAACGTGCGTAAGAATTGCTACAGCCACTGAATCCCGCAAAACGATACTGTTACTCTGAAAAATCGAAGAAGTCATCCTACTTCGAAGACATGCCTGCAAACCTCTTCATAGCCCATGACCTACTCCACAACACTTAGATATTTCCTGAGAGACACCACAGGTTTCTGCGCAGATTGATCAGGTTTTCTAGCTGTATGAGGAGATTGCTGCACAAGTTGAATTATGCGCTCCATCTAGCACAGAATGATTAATATGATATACCGTTCACAACTGATACAAGTTGAAAAATTTCATTTCAGTCTCCCTCAATTGGTTGTAATCTCACGATATAGTTCAGCCGAGCTGTCGCAATCTACAGGTAGGGGGAATTCTCGACAATATCTAACTTTTCATCTGCAAAGATGGATATGAACAAAATCCGCAATGACACTGAATTTTGCAGATGAAAAGATTATACTGAACTGATGAACTGCAATCTCTCATCTCCCAAAAAGGCTGTAAGCTGTCAATGTTTGTACCACATGTTGGAACACAATCGCCTATATGCTCTATTTTCCAAGTCAAACGTGGGAAAATGTTTTCACTTTAGAAATTTCAATCGACCACAACATGATTTAAGAAAATTATCAGCGCTAGTTTCTTGTCAGACACTTCCAAGATGCAGTTCCGGTACTCAAAGTCCACCTGTTTTTTATGAGTTTCGTGATATCTGCGTGTCTGGCGGAGATTTTCAATGTAAACTTCACTGTCACGACCATGGTGATCCACAGCCTGGTCTTTGCGAATATACTGCCCGCGCGTCTAATGTGGTTAACGAGACAAATTGAGATGAGAAACTCACAAATCTCCCGATGGGTAACACAAGTGTTAGGTCAGCCCTGTGTTTTCAATTAAAACATTCTTAAGGATGGTCATCCGATGTGGTTGAAATGTAAAGCATTACAACTTGCCGGTGATTTACCAATTCATAAATACTTCCTCCCTTCTGACTGGGTTGCTGCACACTGCAATATGGGGACTGCATCAAGAACGTTTAGCTTATTTCCTTAAGTATGTTCAGTGGTTTAGTAATCAAATTTCAACTCATTTTCACATCCAGATAAGTATGTGTGTAACACGATCAGCTACCCGAGATGGAATCGGTAACGCATTAGACAACAAATTTTTTATCGTACAAGATAGACAAGAAAAATACTGAGAAGATTAGAGAAGATAAAGTAAATCGCGTTTGACAGAGATACATGTGACTAGCTCCAATGATTTTAAATCCATACCATGTTAGACACTGTTGTTAATCAACGGTGATCATTGTTCTTAGGACCCCAGCCTGGAACGCTCTTTTGAAATGAGCTTTGATGTAGAAGCTTCCATACCATAAACCTGGGTCACACGCCGGCCACCAGTTAGTCACTTTCAGTCTAACCCTCACTCGAAAACAAGACAGTATATGGATAAATTAATGAGTTGGTGTTCGTTCGACGCGGTCCGTGAGAAGAAACTGTTGTACTCGTTGATCAACAGAGTTTATCAATCCCGAGGACTTTGTCGTTGCTGACGTGGAACCCACATCCCACGTGTTGACACTTTTGGGAAACCAGCAGTCAAAAGCAGAAACCCTGCAAAGAATCTGCTTGTCGGTGATTTAGGTTCGACAGTCATACAATAAAGCTGCTCGTAAAGTTGTATATTACATTGAGTCTTTTACACATGGACTTATCATACCAGCGCCATAAATAGCATACCTTGACAAGCTCCATCCTAGTGTTAGCCACACTACTTGCGATGTAGTCAGTCATTCTACCAGCTCTGATGCAGTTCCCAAGATATGTGAATTCCCTAGCCACCTTCAAAGACCTATCAAAAACAATCACGTCAGACGCAGGGTCCCGCTAATTTTACAACATCTCGCGTTTAGAAAGTCCAAAGGCCATACCAAACTGACAACCTACAGTCTCTAACCTCTATGCTATGTTCCGGGCCCCTATGAAACATCAGCAGTTAGACTAGTGCCATTTGTATACTATACGTCCCGAAATAGAGTACTTAGGAGCACTTCCATTCCATCAACAGAATCTGTTCGAGCGTATCCCATGATATCATCTGCTGTAAACTTCAGTACCAAGTAAAACACTAAAGACTCTTGTCACTTCCTATTTAGTTATTAGCTGGCATGAATATCATACAAGTGGGCAGCCTCACATCGATCAAGTGAATTGTTAGGCACGAAACTATCCAACAACGAATCTTGAAATTCAACTCTGCCAACAGAACCAAAACCCCTTTCTATCTACCTCTTTGCGAATGATGATTTTTATGCTTCGAGCAGAGTGTGAAGAATCGGACAACCCAGTCACCGTTTTTCTGTTTTGACAGCTGTCGTCAGTAAGGGATCATTGAATCACAATATGAGTTAACAATTATCACTAGTGAGTCCTATTCACTGAAACCACATCGGAGAAGACGTTCAGCAGGGATTATCAGGTGAACTTTATTCGCTGGCATGCCTAATTTTAGATCTATTTCAAAATCGTCCCTACGTTTTCTGACTGTTTTTTATTTCAATATTGCCTAGATAATAGAGTTGTTATATTAAATCTATTGGGTGAAGTTCTCATGTAAGAGACTGATTGAAATATTGTAAAATAAGTGCGTACTTAAAATCAATTCGTACACTGTACATCTGTCTGACAGTAAATGTCCCCATTGTTGCATCCAAAGTCAAAAAACGATTCAGAGAGTAGCTCGTGTATTTTTACGAGTGGATTCGGTAGGAGCAAACATCACATCGGAGGCGCAGTCTGTTCACCACACCAAATGTACTTTATTTAATTCAAAACGTAGTTAGTACGTGGTAGCTGTATTTGTGCTGCAAAACCGCAAAGTAACAATGCCGAACACATGCATGAATCAGAAATAATATCAAGAATACTCAACGTGAATGCATTAGCCTGGGCAAGTGATTCGTAGAGCTCGTGTATCCGGTGCCACTATAGCCACACGAACACCCACATGCACCGGGCCGATTAGTCAATAACTTCGCCAATCAATATCTAGACCGAGACACACACAAGCAAGTCCCAGGATTGGACAACACTCATTATGAGTTCATGCAGTACGGTCGACTTGTGAGTTGGACTGGCATGCAGAAAACTCTAATCTTGTTGGAGGGAAGGCATTTGTGCATCAACGTATTATTACAATTGTTAAAAACTTGCAGTTCAAAGATTCTGAAAAGCCTGTAGCCGAGTGCACTTCCGTGGAACTAGCCGGATTGAAAAGTAACAATAGAAATACGAAGCCTAAGGTCATTCATGACGACCATGAGCATGAGTTCATATGACTGTACACGTTGAGGAACCTGCTAACAATCAACTCACTGAGCGTCTCTTTTAAGATGGTTCATTTAAGGGCCTTGTTCATCTAGATTCGTAAAGTCAACGTTAACCAAAGTTACTCAAGTGTCATTGTTGATGTACCACTACGCTTACTTACAGAGCCAGTGTATGCTTACACAGATGAACAGCTTGGTAGGTTATCATAGTCCATTGCGATACACTCAGTGGTAAGGGAAACAATCTCTCATTTGCGTCGGTATTGTTTGCGATTGCCCAAAGGGAAAAAAATAGTACACAGTCTCGGTTATACTGTCTATAAAGAGTTACGCATATCAACTACAGCCTTGCTTAACAAATCCGATAGGATAGCTGTTCGTGACAAGAAATTAGCGCTATCTGATATCAGTATGGTAGACGACTATCACAGATTGTTATCTTGGGCCGATAAGTTTGAAAATTACAGAACCGATTCTCACAAGGCTGTCACCAGACTAGTTTTCCACATCATGAACTGTCAAGTATATTCAAACTCTCATGCTTCCCCGATCGTCACATATAAGGGAATCACCTACTATTCCTCATGTAATGCAATTTTTGAACTTGAACTGCCTACTTGTTTGATCACTACTTTTGTCTACTGAACACTTTAGGTTCAATGAAGAGTTATGACACCTTTATGCGAGGAAATTAGAGTCGATTATTTTGTTTTCGGCATATGTCTCATCATAAAAAGTCAGCTGCTGTCTGTATGTTTTGATTATGTTATCAATCCTGTGCCGTGAAAAGTGAATAATTTTGCCAGGTAGGTTCTCATTTTTGAATTGGCTGTCAGTCATTAATGTTTGATAGCCAGTTTTTTTTACAGTGCGCGTTTATTTCCATTATTCATGTCGTCAAAGTCTGCTTTCTCTTTGTTATAATTTATTGCTTAGATTAAACGATACCAATAGCAGTGAAAGTATTCAACCTGTACATACTGAGTCCCGGAGTGCTCACAGCCTGGATACTCTTACTTTCTTGGGGCATGTGAATCAAAGTACGAATTTCGTGAAACACGGTTGCACGCACATTGATAGATACAAATCATGCGTGATTGTGAAAAAATTTTCGATTGGTTAGAGGCATCCACATTTGACTAACTTATTCCGTTTGACACCTTGATCGCTTTTGGGTTGGCAATGATGGCAAATGAAATCGGGCGAATCGGTTATTGGTTGTTAGATGTAATCGTTCAAAACCTTGTTTCCAATCTCAATCGGAAATTGAACTTTCCCACAACTGATCTACTCATCACCGTCCTCGTTCGATTATTGTCACGGTGTCGGATTTAGAGTTTCCGTTACGGTTATCGTGTTTAAACCTTCATCCTACGAGAAGAGGGGAAAGTGGTCACGTATGCTATGCGTATTGAACCCAATATTTCTGTAAACTTTCATCTGCTTAGTTGTGTAACTTGTATGCAGTTCAAGTCAGTCAAGGAAAACCACAGTGTGCACTACAAAAACCCACCTCTTACTTGTAAATAGAAGGCCTGCACTGTACCCAACTGATGAGTTAACACGCTGATTTCTCAACATTCATCTGAAACTGGTTATAAATAAATACTTGGTAGCACATTTCACCATGTTGCAGCGTCTTCACAGAATCTACAAGCTTCTCAACCTGCTTTCTACAAATTTAGAAAAGTCCCCACTAAGACAAGTTATGTGTATTTAATCTCGAGGTAACGTCCAATTTCCACTGAATGCCCTAGGTTTAATATATCCTTGAATGAGATTTGGGCTAATTTAGAATTCATAATTTAAGGACAGTTTTGTAGGCAACTGACTGTTGTATTTGGTGGCGCCCTTCTGCTTAACTTCAGACCAGGTGATCTAGCAGCAGTATTGTCAATATTTACTATACACGACATGGGTAACTATACGGACCTTAAGTCAGGTGTACAATGATAGAATACAATACTGTCTACGAGATAGTGATAATGACATGTGAAAATAAGGCAGAAATGGAATCTATGTACCCGGTTTAATAAGATGGTAACTGGGAGAATTAACCGTTGTCCTTTGGTCCACTGACGAGATCAGCCTATCTAGCCAACAGTGTCAGTCAACGCGACCAGCCACCATACACTAGAAAGTTCAAATCTACTTATAAATTAGTGGGCCTTCGTGAACAGACTGTTCCATTATGTTCCATTCATCCTGCCAGTAAAGCCGAACCGGTTGACAGTCATATCTAATCGATTATATCGATTATACGTTTGTATCGCTTCTGTTTACGAGTATCATAATGTTGAACAAAGTATTTACATCTGTTATCGCGCACTTGGTCTTTGACTTCCTACCTCCTAGTTTGTTTTCTTGCTCACATCTTGTATATCATAACTACTCACAAAATTGCCACCAACTGACCTGATCTGAAGAAGCTTGTGTATTGAGAACAAAAAGCTATCAGCAGACGCGTTTCTTGAGCGCTTACAGATTTGTTCCAACGACACTCGTTTGTTCAGTTTTCGATAAATTCAACTTGACTAGTTCTAGGAATGTTACCTCTGATATTAAATTCGTGGTGCATTTACGGAGAAAAGCGCTGCTGCAATGAACGCAATTGTAACGAATGGTTCATCATACTCGTGTCTCGTGTCTAAAAGTATCCTTAATACACCGAGACTTTGCATTCATTACACCAAACGCCATGATACCGAGAATCATGATTTACCGAACGAAATATCTTTACACACACACACACACACACACATATTTAGTTCGCTATAACTAGGGGTTCAGATTGACCCTCAGCTCAACTCGACGTGTACATTGAGGATGTAGAAACAGGACCTGTTAAATCACAAGCATAATGATGAACACATATCGTTGACATTTTGGTTCACATATTAAACTTGGTTTCGTTGTAATACTCATGTTTCACAGCTGTTTTGCTGGGAATCACACAAAAGATAACATCTGTACGTCAAATAACGGTGGTATCACAGGACCAAATTTGTGGAGTAAATTGGGTACTTAGTAAGTTTCGTAAGTTGTTTGTTATGGAAAAAAATGGCCTACATAAAGATTTATTTTCTGGTCCTGAAACCCTCATTACAGCGGCGTTGTAGTTCATGCCAAACATTGTCAAACGAAAAAAATCTTGGCATATTGTTTTATGTGAGCAGGCAAACAAATCTTTTCTATTAATGAGACTTTACTTAAAATGGCTGATTTCATAACACTAGACAATACTCAGGGAAAACGAGTTTCACTCACTGACTAAAACCTTGTATTATAACAAGAAAACTGACTTAAATACCGTATAAAAAAGCAACACTACAGAAGTTTTTTATCAATACATAAAGTGAACCTCCGCCACACAAAATCCACTTACTGTCCACAGATTTCGTTAGTGGTGCATGGTAGCGATTCCAGTACAGCTATGTAACAAAGAGCTTTTGTTGACTTGGATACAGTAACGCCAAACAAATCCTATCGTTTTCCATTGAAAACTTTCTCGGTGTGATCGTCGTGGAGGCAGTCTGCCGAAAAATACCGTATTATCCCCATAGACAGATGAACTGCAAACCGGAGTGTTTATCCCACTCACAACATCCGTAGACTTCATGTGTCCTTCTCTCATTCGGAGGAAAGTTGACGCACAGAGGCGTGTGTGTGTGTGTGTGTGTGTGTGGGTTTGTAGGTGGGTTGAGCAGTAGATCAGTGAGAGACCGCGATCAGAACACAAAGCTTGACATGCTCACATTCGTGCTGATGTAACCAATGCTACGCTTAGGCTTGAGTGTCTGTTCAAACCCTATTGGTTCATTCGAGTTAAGGACCCAACGGTCTAATCAGTGAGACAGGCCTACTTGGCAAGGATATTATAGCCAGGTGAATCGGGTATGCGTGTGTCCATGCACGCACTGGATGATTACTCTAAAATTCTTTAATGGCAGTACTAAGATTGTCCACGGAAGAACCTCGAATGAGATCTGAAATTTAACTAACGGAATGTGACTTTTATGTGCACGCAAATATTAATTGTACAGACACACACAGGTTGCACACGGTGTTAGTTTTATGAATACGTTGTTTAGTACTAATGAGTAGCAAGATTAAAGTAGTTATAAATTGATCATCAGCCGTGCTCATTCGCGGTGTTCGCACTAAGCTGTCTTTCAGTTTAAGATGTATCGATGTCAACGGCGAACGTTGTCGCTCAGCTAATTTGCACATGGGTAGGCCGGAAAACACATGGATAGTTGACTTTTACAGAGTGACGGGACGTGGTCCCTCAAGTTGCGAAAAGTAATCCAAGTTAACTTGCCTAGACCCATTTACTTCGTAAGTCTTAAGTTGATATTGCAACATATTAAACTGGAAAGGCATAGAACATATTCACCTGCCGATAGTTAGAAGCACTAGATTTGGTTATCGCTGTAGTTAAGCCCTATCAGCAGTGCACCTTCCGTTCCAGACCGGGAGTTGAACTCTGATAGTGGAGGTTATAAACCGAGCTTAAGGAATGATCTATCGGTAGGTTCAACATCGCAGTGAATGGACAGTTATCAGACTGGGTTCTTGTTAACAGCAGCATCTTACGAGAATAAAAAATGGATACCCTGTTGTACGTACCAAATTAATTACTTAACTAATTGAATTACTGACAGATAGTACAACAGATCTGATAGTTCAGAAGAGACCCATTTGCAAAAAGTCCGGACTTTGCCTGGATTCGAACCAGCGACAGAAACAACCTACCCAAACTAGGCAAATGCTCTACCAGCTGAGCTACGAAGCCACGCCGGAAGCTCATAAATTTCACATTCGAATCTAGTTACCCACTCAACCAACTGTCTCATATGGAATCCACCAAATGATCCAGCCGATTGACAGCCCAGGCAGGCGTGGCTTCGTAGCTCAGCTAGTAGAATATTTGCTGTGTTTGGGAATGTTGTTTCTGTCGCTGGTTCGAATCCAGCTGAAGTCCAGATTTTTCGCAAATGGGTTTCTTCTAAACTTAACTAATTAATTAAAAATCACAGCCGATGCCAACGATTTTAGAAGGAGTATTTTTACAGAAAATACCTCCGCACTAACTGATCACGATTAGTATATATTGATCGTTCACCTTCATCACAATGTCGCTTTCTTCAACCTGAATTCCGAATGGGTGAACTATTGTGTGGACAGAAGTGTTGTGATTGAAGAATGCGTATAGCGTAAGGGTTGGTTAATCGGAAAACCAACACACAGGTTATGCGTTTCAGCGCAACAAACCAATCCCCTCATTTGCATATAGCAGTGGTCCAAGAACGTCGCGATTGCCACGGTTGTCAACGCTTAGTTCCTGTACGTACCGATAACCATTACAGGCCAGGGTGTTATATTTTTCCCGCGGTTATTTCAGTGTCACATATCATAATCCTGCCTCATTACTGAACAATGGTGGTGAGTAGTATATTGCAATCGCTTGTCCTCATTACACACTACACTGTGTAACTGATGATTGCTGCTTCGGTTGAGATATACAAACTCAACTAGACTGGCACAATTAATGGGGTTAACTGGTGTCGTTCATTCTTCGGTACTCTCTTTAACACACCTCCACAGGTGTCTGCCTACTTGCTTTGTGCTGAATATGTGTCCGTAAATATATCTATCGGTTGTATAGGTATGTCGTTTGGACGTGTGTTCCGTATTGTCAGGCTGCACTCCAGCGTTTACTTTAGCGCCCAATTTTCCCAATTACAACGTTTGCCATACAGTTGTGAACCATCCAACAAATTATAAACCGTTATTAAAACGGAGACAGGAACGCACAGGTACTTAACCAGTCATGAATCAGCTACCTTTAAGCAGTCAGTCACATTCACTCGTAGATAATGCTCAACAGTCACGGTTCAGATAAAAGGTGTGATTTATTTTGCTATAGTGGTGAACCGCAAGTAGGATACTCGGTTCCTGTACTTCTTCGCGAAACGGGTCAGCAAAAACGTTCGGGTGAATGCGAACGTTGCGAGTAGTGTTTAATGTGAAATAAACTGTTGAACGGTACAAAAATCAAATTCCAGGATCCAACGCAAATCTCATCACCTGAATTTCGGGAGCCTTTGTTGACTTACTTTGTCGATACAATAGTAAAACCATAACAAAATCTAAATGGTCAGTGTCCAAAATTGACACATATCGCGCCCAACTACGCCGTTTTTCATATAACACAAATGTGGTGTTCAGTTCGAACACAACTGAGGAAGGACAACTGTTTGTATCCTGGACAAGGAAAATCAAGAGACCAAACAATATCTGAGTGTAATTTGAAAACATGGATCGCAGTCTACATTCCCATCGTAGCGGGGATAAGCAGTATTAATGTCTGGTGGAAATCTAAGCTTGACCCTCATAATAGTTAGTCCTTATAACGTAAAGTGATGGGAACGCGGTTGTTCGTCAGACTGAACGTGATAGAATTCTGGGTGTACACGACGCATTGTTAAACAGGCTAAAAGTACAGTCTGTATTGGTTGGGTCATTCCCCTCGTATTCGGGATGAACGTTTACCGTACTAAGCTATACTCACCGATATCGCCAACGGATAATGAAAACGACGAGATGACCAAGTAACTAAGTGGTCATGAATTATGAGGACCCTGGCTGTTCAGCTATGTAAAGTCGACAAGTGTCGCTCATCGACTTGGGATCCATATAGCTAGTCCAATAGATGGCTATGAACGTTGTCGACCTCGCAGCACCCCGCAGTCAATTGTATGTTTGCGCCATTTCGGATGGTACTTTTTTAATCAATAAACGCCCATGTTTTGCACACGATAAAGTCGTCGTAAAACATCTCCCAAGTTGTGTTTCGGCGGAAGGTGACCGTGATTAAAGCTCTTTATGTATGTTATCAGTGATAAGCGCAAGCTGGTCATGAAATGAACTTCGTTTACTCCAAGAATGTCGGAAAGGAGCCACAGATTCAATTCATTGACATCAGTGTAGACAGTAATGCATTAACCGTTCTTACTGATGCTTAACTGCTATGCAACCCCACAAAGGGTGAATCTTAATTAGCCACAAACATCACTTGTCTAAACTCAGCTATTCAAGCATATATACTGCAAGCGTAAAACGAAATGCAGATTGGAACAAAATGACACCTTTTTCAGTTAAAACTATTCCAATACACGATGAAGTTCCTAGGTTGATGGGCTGATGGAAGAGTATTTGGGATAGTACACCCAAGCGACCTGCTTCATTTTAAGTTGTTACCTGTGCCGATTGCGTCACAAAAAGGGCAGGTACGAGCGGGAAATATGCCCGAGATTGCTTATTAGAAAACACTGACATTTTTTTCTTCATTTCCAGATAGCCATGACCAGATAGTGCAATGAACAAAGGCTGATCTAATAAGTGTCGTTAACTCGTTCAAAACTACCCTCGGGGAATGAGTCAGTGCACCCTTTTTGAAGGACGTCACTTACAAACTGTTATGCGTGCACTTTACCGAGAGCCGAGCTGGGCAGAAGATTGATCAGAAAGATTCCGAGTCCCAAAGGATTTAGTCTGGACACAATAAACAGACCTGCACAATCAGATACTCACGGTTTCCGCAACGGTTCGGTCTACAACCTCTCGTGAACCCTGCTCAGATTACACGCAATCTGTAACTGATGTGGAAGACGGAGCTCTTTCCCATGGAAAGAGTGCACGCAACCAGGTGTTCAAACGTTGTACATGAATTTGTGCTTTTTATACTACTATTCGACCGAGCAAGATTATGTTCAACTACTCCAGGTGGGGATCTCTTGATAGTATGGCTAATTTCCGGTGCCTGACAGTGGAACATGGACACCTACACGAGATGACTGAAAAGTTTAGCAGAACATTTTTGATCAACAGAAGAACAGGCCACAAGCGTACTCTCATCCATAATTAGGCTTCAGTTTAAGCCAATTACGTACACCCATCTCACATCTACCACCTAGAAAACACATTGGTTAACGATTCCTCATCGAAACTGAAGTCAAGAGAACCACAGTCGCAGCTGTCTAGTGATTCAGATTGATGCGTCGACTCCCGTAGTCTCCCCATTAAATCGGGTTGGATAACCGTTCAGTGTAACCTGTAGGTACTCCACTCCATCATCATGATCTGAAGTATAGCTCTTCAGTCACGCTTCTCTAAGCTTCTACTCGCTCGGAACAAACGAACATATCGGATCGTACGCCCTGCTCACTGCAAATCTCAGCATTAGCGGAATGAAGCCTCCGTCTCCTAATATACACTGCTGACATTGGTGTGCAAAACCTGAATGTGTACTCACGTGGCATAACTATGGACGCATCACATGGATCAAACATTGTAGACGAGTTGGCATCAGTCAGGCCAGTTCACGCTTAGCAAGCGACCAATGGACCATACATTAACAATGTGTAGCGACTATAATAAATAATATTTCAATAATAGCATTAACTCGTACATTTTTGATGATTTTGATTTCGCCTCCTGCGGACATTCCGCTGAGTGTTTACAATTGCCATGGTACTTCACTTGTACAGCTGTCCATTTTTGATGATTTTGGTTTCTCACCTACTTTGTTTTAGTCAGTCTATCCTTCTTGTAATATCCGTCCCGGAGCTAAAGTCGCTCCGTGCCTCGCTAGCTTGACGCGCTTTATCTGTAAATTATTTTCAAGGTTCGATACTGTTGTGTCCAATCGAAAGCCACTGAGCCATGCAGTTGGCCAATCAGATTGCTCTGACCTTCAAGTGATCGATGACACATGCGGGCAGCGGCTGCCCGTGCTGTGTGGACTGACAGTTTACCGTAACGAATCGTGAATCGGTTGCTCTAATAAAGCTTACTTACTACTGGTATTTTCCGTCGTTCTTGAATACAACAGATACACGAGAATCAACGCGCTGTCCTGGTTTTTCATTGTCGATCAGTTTTCGGTAGTGAGTAGAGAGTGGGGATTAATCTATTGCACTGGTTCAAACAAATGACTTCATGAAGGTTCATTTTCCTCCGTAACTCAAACAATTGGTAACTGCCAGTAGAGATCATGAAACAAGATTATGACGACCCATATCCCTATATGTACCGGCACTTGACCAATCCTTGAACTTGTGGTAGTTACATAATTGTCCCAATATACTCTAACCCTTTACGGGACATAACGTTACGTTAGTAAGATCTCGAACTAAAGGTTTTGCAGACAATTGCTTGAATTTTCGAATAACGTGTTATGGATAAGAAAGCAGAAGAGGAGCATGGTTTTGAAATTTCACCAGTAGATCGTACAGTCAATGTTTTAGAGAGCTCCTAATAAGGATGAATTTGTTCGCTGAAATGAAATTTCCCTATTCTGTTAAAAATCAGTTTGCCATTATCCTGAAAGCTATCCAGCAGTTAGTACAACAGTTCACACGGAAGGTTGATAGTCGAGTTTTAATGAAAAAGATAAGAGCAAACTTTCTGTCGGCAAAATGCGAAAAAAGAATGATCTTTTCACCCAAATCGATTTATTCATAAACTTGAACCGATACATCTTATCCCATTGATAGGTCCCATCAAAAGTGTCAGATAAGAGTTCACCAATTTCCAGTACGTCCATTTAAGTTATTTATTTAACTCTGTCATGAAAACCGCAGATCATATTGTGATTAAATCAAAGTATCTTTTTTATTGGTGTGTGGGCGGCAGATGCATGTATGTGAATATCATCAATGGGCAGTCCGTAGAAACGCGACCCATTCCCAGGTTGTTATTGTTCTTTGAGGAAAAGTGACCTGTCAAGATGGCAAGCTTCCTGAACAGTGAGTTGACCTTTCAAATCACCGATTAAGAAAATGAAAACATACAAATATGATTTAATGTATGGAAATCAATATTTAGTAGTGTTGTGACCGCAAAAGACGCTTGGCCTGAGAATTCGTTTATTGCACAAAC
>JTDE01004376.1:0-24312 GCA_014338405.1 Paragonimus skrjabini miyazakii
GACATATGAATCGGAATAACCAACGCGTGCAATAATGCCGAAGTATATTATATAGTTTAAATAGAATGGTCAGAAGACAAATTACGATATGAATTCATTTCGCACACTCGTCAGTCGTAAACGTGTGACTAACATGAAACGGTCAAAAGTACAAATTAGGCTGGATCGTGATTGGTACTCGGCCAAACCCACGGTAAACGAAGGTTGTTGTTGTGCACATAGTACCGGCTGTTGACGGTTGAGAGCAGGACAAGCTTTGCTGCATTATACACCCGCTTTAACGCGGCGCTGATCATCTTACCAAAGGTGTTCAACACACTATCTCCTTTGAAGAGGATTTCGATGTAATCATCTTTTTTGGGGACGTCCAAAGTTGTATTTTTCGCAAGAGTAAACTTGCTCCACTTCTGAGTGAAACGTTTGGGGAAATTGTTAGCACGAAGCGTCTCATACAACACTGTTTGCTCGGCTCATAATCTGCCTTGAGAGCATATTCTTGATGCTCTGTGAAACAGTGTGCGTACTAAAGATCTTTTGTATGTAACAGGAGCAAAACTCATGTATTGTCCCATCCATGTTGGCTTGTGGTACACAGAACGTTCGTTAGAACCGTCCATGCGGCGCCTAACCATGTCACATGTATTCATGCTAGCAGTTGCTGCCACGATCAACGCCTGACCAAGTAGTATGCGTTCACATTAGCAACTACTTCGTCCAGTTCACTTAACCTATGATCAACGTTGAAGCATATCACATGTACTCATGCTAGAAGCTGCCCCGTTCAGTCCAGTAGATCTTCCGGACTACGGCAGAAGTTGGATATCAAACGACTGGAAAACTGCGAGACGAAGACTGCTTTTCAATGTGCAGTTGACTCTCTCCTACACGACGTTACTGTATCCACTACCCCTGAGGGTATGTGGCAGTTTATTAAGGAACGGAACGGAACGGTTTCTTTTCAGACCCCACTGCGTTCTTTTAGTTCGATGTCTGTTAGGACTACATTTCGATTGCTGTTAGCGAAAGGTGTTTTATATTGTTAGTAGACAATGGTCCAGCGCGTATCCACTTTTCTACTACAGGCTGTAATCACTATGACTGCTCAAACGAGGCGGTAAAATGCCTCCAATTTGCGGGTACTGTCAAATCACACACAAAATTCCTTTCCGAGATAAATGGTGTCACTAGTGTGCTAGAGGCTATTCTGCACTGATATCATAATCCGAACATTTTCCCAGGCTCCCTCTGAAACATTAATACACAGATTCAAATCGTTGAGGCTCTTTTGGTAATCATCACTAGTTCCAGACTGTTTCTTTATCATTTTCTGCTGTTTAGTCTGTATGTATCGCATGCCATATTTCAAGATGTTGAGAGTACGACTATTGTCAGTGTGGATGGCGGTTCTGTCCACCAGAATGATATTCTCATGCACGAATTAATTAGTCCATTCATGATGGACGAGTGTGTGCTAAACTTGAACGTTTTGTCTTTTGAGGGTTGTCAGTAATTCTTTTAAATAGACCTTTGTTAAAAGTTGGGGATTTCTGATTGATGACAGTGGCTATCGTCCTTAGCCCAATCGTCATTCAGTTTAGCCTGAGGCATCTGCTCCAAAAATTTCTGGCGAGTTTTGTTCTTTACTAGGTCCTGTTCCGTACCACTCTCGAATTATTCTTGATTTTTCTAATAAGGTGGAACTTTTGTTCGAACTCCTTCAAACCAATGTCCTCCGAAACCACCCATGTATAAACAGGCTCTGTGGTTTCCGTTGGATTTTTCGTTTATTCCATGCAACTTTACCCCAGTTGGCTTCAGTGTTTCTCTCAGTATTGAATGCTGTTGCGTCACCAGCGGACATTGCAGCTGCGCTGGAACAAGACGGTTATCCTGTTTCCTGAGTTTTTAGGCACCTCAAAGCAACACAATATGGGCATAGGCCAACACGGAATTAAGTATTAGCAATCTGGTTGACGGTCACCAGACCTCACAAATACTCCTTTGGTATTCATCTAACTAGACTAGCTGATTGTGGGACTCTTAGAGTTTATTTTGAGTCATAAGAAATTTCTTAATAAGTCTTATTCTGCAGTATTTCACCGAGGTAGTGCTTGTTTGGCTGCGCACTAACATAATATTCAGCAGTGTAATGCAAAATTTATTCTACTTGCTGGCTATCTTCCTCCGTACGATGGCTGCGAAGAGGTTGATGGCGCAGAATGTTTATCGGCTCAGCAGCTGGTGGAGCCTCTTCTTCATTTGCTTCATTATATTTGGGAATGCTATCGAGTAGTCGTTACCTCATTAGTAGTGACTGAAACTGCGATCTCCGACCAGTCTCATCCGGATTCTACAAACGTCGGGGCAGACTTTTGCTACTCTCGATGGATTAACGTGCCTCGGGTATATTATTAACATTCATTCCACATTATGATCTGCTACATTAGGCGATATAAATCCATTCAAGAATTTAAAAACTGAAGCCACTGTTCCGTCTAACTTGTTGATGGCTGGAATTGAATGCTGATTCATTTAATATTTCCACTGATTGAGCCAAATGTGTAGGTAGAGCGCGATTGCGACCTTCGAAATAAGCTCCCGGGTTGATGACTCGCGTGGTCGAGCAACGACCGCATGCTGATTATTATAGTCCACTCTCAGATAAACATTGTTTTTGCTGGTTGCATTCCACATTCGCGCCAACTGAAGGTCTGTTTCGGGCCGTCGGCAACTGCGGATTTTGTTCTTATTGCATTTTAAAAAGGAGTACCATGCAACTTGGTCACAGAAACCAGTACTGGTCCCATTTCACAGAAGTTTGCAGACTGGATAAAAATTATGGCCTGTCAATGTCTGCTTACTTCAGCAAGACATCCTCACTTCAACGGTACTGCTGAAAGTATTGTGGTTTTTCTGGAAGACCTCATCATGTATACCGCTCAATCTAATTTTGAACAGTCGTGGAGTGGCATATATAACCCCAATGTAGTATCGAACTCTCAACTATTCAAAAACCCTCCTACGTCCAGCAAATTTATCGGAATGCCGTGTAAACTTGTTGGGCAGTGAGCTGAGAAGATTCGTCAGCATCGCTTGCACTCCCTATTTTCCCATTAACTCGACACTTATTCCCATTACCTCAGCCGCCCCGCTTGGTTTCATTGAACTAATGTGTCATTAAACATCCGCGGCACGAGTAGCGATTATAGACTCAGCCTAGTGGCGTGACGGCTCATCTTTGACCTTGCTGGTCTTGTCGGTAAGCTATTGATTTTACTGGACCGGACCATTGTCGCGAACGGCTGGGGTTTGCATTTTGTAATTATTGATGCATTTCCTTAATGACACTATGGAAATTGTTGGATCCAATCTTCTTTGGCAATCTGAAGATTCATTCTTGGGCTACGCCTACCTCACCGATCAGACGTGAGTCATTACAGCAGATTTATAAATCCATCAGTATGACAAGGTGTGTTCACGAAATTGTCAATGCACTTGTCGTTTGGAAACATATCACTACGGTTTTTCCTTGACAATCAGGAGTTTGCACTTTTTCATAGTCTTGTTGAAGTCTATAGTGTGATCACCTTCGACTTCCCCAGGTTCTTAAACTCCCTTTGACGTGAGATTCGCCGTACTAGCGCCACCGTACTTGTTCACATTAAATTGTGAAAGTAAATTTTCTACAAACCACTAACATCGAGGTTAGTTTATGGGCATCGTTATCGTCGCTTCATACTTGGCTGTACAGTGAATCCGCACTATCTTTAAAACTGTGGGCTACATTCACTAAAATAACAATGTTTTGGCTACTGCCGTTTAAAGCGATGTTGAACGAAACTTACGCTTGTTTAAATTCTGTAGGACGATGGGAGTTCTGTTGATGTTGTATCAAGCAAGCCGGCTCTCTTTACTTTGATCTTCTATTGCACTTGTGGAGTAATTTTAGAGCAACATAGAGACTCCGGGGGCAGCGTTCTTCCGAAATAGGGGTTCTAGCGACAGTCTTGTAAAAAAAGCAACACATACGAGCATGTGCCAAAGGCCAGGTGAACCATGCAAACGACTTACACAAACGAAAACTAAAACGGCGCCAAGAACACAGCAGCACACACTGTTACGCAATTCAAGTTTAACCCATGCACGCTTGCCGGTTTCGGCTGCACATTATAATATTCGTTTGCTTTGATAGCTGTCGTGCGGTGGTGTTATAGGTTCTCCCACCTCCCACTTCTTGACGCCACTAATCGTTGATTTGAAATCCGCTTGTGAACGGTGAGTAAATCATCAATTGAAGTTTGTTTGCGGATTCGCCGTCCTCCCATTACGGCTTTCGATTTCAGTTGACATGAGGCTGGGAGATCTTTGGACGTACGAACCAAAGAGCGAGGAGGTAGCTTCACAATAGGTTACGGGTAACATATATTAGCGAAATTTGTGGGTCCTACAATGGGGAGACAAACCATCAATCAGAAGTGGCCCCACGTTCACGGATAGCTGATCTTGGACCCTGGTTTGTCGTCTTCCTCAGCCCGGTACACGGATGAGGCCAGCCCGTCTGTTCGAGGACCTGAATGGAAGCGGAAGGGAGTATATGTGGTGAACCAAAATGGTGGCACACTGTGTTATTACATTAGGCCACTACAAGAATGGCTACTCGTACCATGTACATTTATGACACAGTAGTTCAGAAAGATAAAACGGGATGGGTGAGATACTTGGAACAACTGTCAAGTTAGTAAGAAAAATAGGGAATGCAAAAGTTGTGGACGAAATTTTTCGGTTCATAGGAAAATAAACCCACATTTCCGTTCCATTCACCTCCCTGAAACAGTAAAATCGAGTACTCTGACAACAGAGTATCAAGTATCCTACCACACACCGTTCGGTTAATACATTCATGTGAGGCTGAAGCATATCACTGTTTAAATTGGATTGTTTTCAAAAAAGCTGATGAAAACGTTTTCACACTCATGTAGTGCCTTGACAACTTAATCAGTGTGGAAAAAATTCTCACAACAAACGCCGGCTTAAGGTTGCGGTTTTTGTACGTCGCCAGCAACATGGGTACAGATATTTCATACAATGTAGAAAAAACGAACATTTGCGCCGGAAAAGCCCTCTCGTTTCAGGACTCACCTTCAAACCCACTGCATCCGGAAATCACATCGTCTAACAAAAGATTTCACTAATTCTCCAAACTACAGTATTCAAGCAAACAGCTGACTAGAGTGTTGTCCACAATGGCATACAATCCACTGCATGTAGTGCACTGTACATTGCAGCAGGTTCGAACAGACACCTCCAGTGACACTCATACGGCAAACGTAAGTGCTAGGATTGTCTGCAGAAAATGCTGAGTAGCACGGGGATCCCCAAGAGTTTCATACTGGTGGGGCACTACGTGAAAGGACCAAAATGACTGACAATCACATTGGCACTTTTGTTTCATACTTTTTATACCTCTTTCTGCTTATCGCTTTGAAGTATGTACTTGTTTGAGTGTCAAAAGTAGCTGAGGCACATTTTGTGAAAAAATGCTACCATCCGCAATTGGTGACAATTCCTACAATGTCGATGATCGACTTCGCGGTAAAACATTTCACGGACAATGTGGACAATTAGGGATTTCGCGAACAATTGAATTTGAAGGTCATTCGGGAAGAAAAGCGTGTAACACGAATGCAAAACCAACAAGCGCGCGAGGATTGAGTTTTGATTCTTGTAGTCCAACCGTTCTGCCGTGTTGTTAGCGCAGTTTTGGTTTGCGTTTGAGTAAGTCACGTGCCTGGCTTACTGGGCCTTCAGCTGAGGCCTGTTTGAAGTAGCCCGTATTAAAGGACTCCTGCTCAAATCTCTATTTTGAAAGGAGGACCTTCCCAGGTATCTCCACATTGCTCAAGTTTGGTTGACAAGTTTAACGTGAATTAGAGTAAAAACGGCCGGCTTGCACGTTACAAACGGTCAGTTTTGAGCAATTCTTCCTTTTTCATCTTTGCAGATACTAAAGTCTAAAGTTCAGACGAAGCACATAAGAGTTATCAATTGCAAGTAGGCAGTATTGATGAGAATATTAAAGTACTTCGGGAAAGTGCATAAAGTAGTTGGTGATGAAAATTGCCCGCCGCTGTAGATGTTGGCTCCCTTTCTCATGGTGTGTGCTATTTTCGAAGTGTACTATATGATCGCTCATTCCGAATATGTTCAACATTATGGCGCATTGGAGATACACATAAATTGGGAATTTTTGACCATATTAAGCTGACATTGTATTTTAACAAGAGTACCATTACCTTTGACGGTTAAAAAAACACTCCAAGGTTTACGGCTTTCTTACCTACATGAACTTAATACTTTTTCCTTCTCTTTTGAGGATTCAAGATAATACACAGCAGAATTTTAATAACCTTAACGGATAGCACGAAATGTCATGGTTGACCTTCACTAACCCTATCCCACACTCAACTACATAGAAATGGAAATTATACGCTGGTTTACCAACATGTAAAATTTTATATCATCTTACCGGATGAACGTGGCGCGGACAACTCTGTTTATAACGCCTGTTAGTGAATGTATTTACCAACATTATATTACAGCGGGACACATCTGTACGCTCTGCTGATTTATCCCACATCTCCTTAAAGTTGGATCACTCAGTTTCACAGCAGATGCTTCAGACTTGTCTGTACATGCATCGTTACCGTATCATAGGGTGCAGAAACCTCGATACAGGATGCCTGTGCGTTCACCAAAACGAGAAACTATTTTACGTAGAGCCCTATCTATCGCGTTTTCGTTCACGCAGTGTGCATATAAAAATGTGTTCAAGACGGGGGGCTACGCGCGCGTAGTACGTAGAGAGGGCACTAGGTATGCTCTCTAGAAGTACCCCATTTCCTTCCCATGTGCCGTTGACTGTCTTCAGAACTATGGTCGTATATAACTTCAGCGATTTGGTCTGCTCATTGATGCAAGACTTGGATAAATCGAATATGCACAGGCTTGCCTGAGCCGTCTGCGCTCATGAAGGTGTGAGAGCAGGAACAATGTTTCCCATGCGAATGCACGGGTGACACCTGCCTTCGTGGATTAACTGGACGTTGCCGTGGCGTATGCTTCACCTATCATGCCACCTGTCATCTGTAATCGACAGGTTCTATTGACGAAGGAAATGATAGTTCTTAGATGGGACCCAATTGTGAAAAGTCATGGCCTCGGCTGAATTCGAACCCGCGACAGAAACACCACACCCCAAAGTAGCAAGCGCTCTACCAGTTGAGCTACGAGGCCACGCCGGGAGATTGGACCCAACTGGGCTTCATCTAACTTCAGAAGTCTGCCAAACTACTCATTAGCAATACAGTGTGTATGCTTAACAGTGACGTTGGTGGATTCCAGAGTGAACTGTTCCAGAAATTCTCCCAGGGCAGTTGACCTCTGGACCATTTGATGGATTCCATATGAGACGGTGGGATGGGTGGTAACCGAGTCCAAATGTGAGACTTCCGAGCTCATGATGTGGCTTTGTAGCTCAGCTGGTAGATCTCCTGCCGCGATGTGGCATGGTGTATATGTCGCTGGTTTGAAACCAGCTGAAGGCCTGATTTTCACAATTGGGTCACATCTAAAGTTACAAATCTGCCAAACTACCAAATGGTAAAACAGTAATTTGTTGCGCAAACGTCAGGTACAACCGAGGACGTCTTGGACGGGTGTGACTTTTATGTCAACCTTAAAGGTGTTACAAAAGTCAAGAACCAGCAGTAATGCATTTTGCCAGTAGAGGTGCGACTGCGCGCAGAGGGCTGCTACAGAATGACGCTTCAAACGTTCGCCCATCCCGTTGGATCTTGACTGTAAGCCAATAGTGCGCATGTACCTGCGCATAAATATATTCAGGAGGTCTGTGAAGGACCCTCCAAATTGTGAACACGACCCATAGTCACTACTGTGCGACAATCAAATCGGACTACTCAACCTACCAAAGGGCGCGGGCAGCCGTTTCGGAAGCACGATCAGGGTGTGGGATTGCTCCCGACCACCTCGTGAAACGGCCGACAAAAGTTGAAAGGAAGGTAAAGCCCTTAGTAGGTGGTAACGTTCCGACGACGCCCACAAGTACGCGATGAAGACACTCATAGTAGGAATAATAATAATGGTATATTTCTCAATGCATCTATGAAAAACACGCCCAGATGAGTGTGATCAGTATACACGTTGTAACGCGAAATGCACACGATACACAATTGTTAATTTTACAATACACCAATTATGAAAATATAGTAACAAAACAGACATAATATGAGAGAAAAGTTCCAGCTTATGGAGAAGCATTTGGGGCACTTGCTTCCAAAAATGCAGTTCTCAAAATTGTCAATGTTCAATAAAAAAATTGCTGAGTAGTTTCATCAATGCTTGCTTCATAAGGTTAACATTGGCCTAATCGTCAAGTCAATGCCAGAAATAGGATTTTTAAGGATGGCGAAAATGAACCGTCAAAGAATTTTGCCATTATTTGATGTAGACAGTTCTGGAAAAACGTGTAGAAGCATTTGTTACAGTAAAAGAAGATAGAACGGCCCACATTTTTGCTGAGAAATGAATGATCTTCTGGACTGGACTTCGTTATTTCGTGTAAATCGACGGAATTTCGCAGACCTTGCGAATTTTTTAACCGGTACGGGAGTTTGATTGTCCGAACGTTATGGAACGTTGTCTCGCGTTAGATTAAATCGTGGAGTCAGGGATGGAAAGCAAAATTACGTGATAAACAGAGGAACGCAAAATGATCATGTGAAGTATGACGAAAAATGGAATCTGATATTTTCTGACCAAACCTTTTATATAAAATCTACAGTATTGTGTTAGTTAATACAATATATATCTCGAACAAACAATTGTTATCGTATAACATGAAAAGAGATCGATTCACTGCTTTCCTGATTTATGATTGCAGCTGAATTTCGGTGTCGATTTAGTATATACGGCCATTATGTAGAATGAAAAAGATGTATTGCAACACGGGAAAATTGTCAGGTCGTCTGTTAGGATAGGAAGAGGAACATATTTGTATGTTATCATATGAGGCGATCAGGTTAAGTTATATCTATATTTTCCAAACAGTTTTAACGTGCACAGCTATTGCATAGTAGTTGATAACTATACACAACTGGTAATCATTAATTATGGAGTAAGAGTTTACCAGAATAGTTTGGTCACTACTAACGGGATGTGTATACTGTTACCATTCGCTGGCCATAGTTTTGTTGTTCAGCTGCAAGTTTTGGACATAACTATGTACAAGATCGATCTTGATGGAGTTGTAATAAGCTTCGAGATTGAGAAATTTCACGAATGGTGAAGTTGATAGCATTGATCAGTTCGAAGTTTATGTGGTGTTGTAACATGTGATATAGTTTTCCCCTCAGATGGTACCAGATATGATAAGATGTTTGGACGTTATTAGGTCCGTTTTCCAAATTTCGTCTTCAGGCAGGCAGAGTGTGAATAGAGACGTTACGTTCCTTAATGTCAGGAAAGTTTCTAAGCTTTGTTTGAATCGATGTACGTTCTTACTGGCTCTAATTGCATGTGGAAGTTCGTTACAAATTTAAGAATATTTCACTAGGAAAAGTTGAACGCAGTTTTTTACGGGAGTTGAGAGCTGTCAGAGTGAACTCCTTGTTCCTGATGTATTTTGAGTAATTTTGTAATGGAACCGCAAAGTTACCAGTGAATTTATTGCCATAAGCTAGATTATACGAGTGCAAGGTTCAGCTTGAGACGCCGTAGCCAAAGGGGATCCAATACAAGCGCCTGGCGGCGTTATCTGTAGTTCAGAGAGGACGGATAACTTACCAAACCTTTCGTGACTGCACTTTGGAGACGTTCCAGAGCTAGCCTATCAGCCTTGCGCAAGTGACTATATACGAACGTGCAGTACTCAAGTTAGGGTCGTACGCAGAGCTTATTAAGGTGTAGTCGAGCTGCAGGGAGGAAGAATGAGTGCTTAATGTATTCAATCGTTCGTCTAGTTTTAGCTATTAAGAAAGATATATGTTCAGCGAAATTGAATGAGTTTGAGTAACGTATACCCAGGTCGCGGACTGAGTGGGCAGTTGATATATTATGACCATCCAGCCTCGTAAAGTCCTCTGGTATATGACAAACGTCTGCAACGATGGTGGATTTATTGGCTGAAAATTTCATCAGTCAAGTTTGGCACCACGACTTGAATGACATGAAGTCCTCCCGTATACTTCCTAAACAAAAACTGAGATAGCCAGGGGAAAGATGTGGACAAGTTTGGTATCATCATCGAATAGGAATACTTTTCCATGCTTGATAACTTCACATATATCGTTTATATACATAAGGGAAAGTGACGGTCCCAGGACACTTCATTGAATCACTCCACTGGTGATTAGTTTGGGCGTTAAGCTGTTATCTCCTATTTTCATTATTTGTGTGCGGTTATTAGGATATGAAGCAAACCAGCTGAGCAATGAGTCACTCATAGCGAAAGATGCCATTTTGATAAGAAGACGCTTGTGAGGCACACAATCAAAAGCTTTTTGCATATCCAAAAGTATAATAACAATTGCATTTCCCGAATCAGAAGATTTTATAACATGGTTGATGAATTCCAGCTGGCACATCATGCACGAACGTTTACTGAAGAACCCATGCTGGGAGTAGTTTATAAACGTTTGTGATAATAAGAATTCAATCAGGCGACATTTTATTATCATTTCAAACACTCTAGAACAAATTGGAACGATAATTGCTGATGTCTTGTCGCAAGCTACCCTTGCAACAGGGCTGAACTATAGAATTATCACAGTGAAGAGAGAACAAAACGTATGTTAAGGAAAATGTGTAAATATTAAGCAAAATGAGGGGAATGTCATCCCTTCCGTATTTGAGGGTGTAGTGGACTTATCAATCAAGTGAAGAAATTGACCCAAGTATGGTAGTAACAAAGAAGAGTCGTCACGGTGATGGATAGGTGCAAAAAGTAAGCATACAAATTGAACGTAAATTGTATCGGTAAAACAGGGACGACTCACTGACAAGCCAGGGTCCGCTGGATTGTATAGACCATCAAAAAGAAGAAAGACAGCGCCAGAGAACAGATTCGTTAGACGACCGATAGATAATTCCACAAGCGGCGTGAGATGATGAGCGTTGAGCGTCGATAACTTAGCTAATACGCGGAGATAAAATACTTCAACGTTCAATCACTTTACCGGCCCAAAAATCCGCACGAATGAAGAAGACAAAGATGATGCACGATAACCCCCGTTTATTCGTGTTGATGATTCAATTCAAAAAGTGATGGTGATGGTTTCGATCAAATGTACAGATGGAGGTAATAAAACGATATATACAAAATGTACAAAAATGAATTATGAAATAGAACTGCGAATTATGAACACCACAGGAACAACAAGGCGGATGCTCTCTGGACAAGGAAGATAAGAAGGTTTGGTTGTAGCTGAATGAGAGCGTATTTTTACTGCATCAACTTGCCGCGGGTAACTCAAAATTTGATTCAACTTTTCTCGCTGCTATTGTCTACGCATATTTTTTCTCTATTGGTGCCCTGTGCATCAAAAATTGCATTCAATTACTGTTATTCGTCACCGATTAACATACTTACTCACTACATATTGAAACCTTTGGTTTGCATTGTATCCGTTTCGGTAGCTGTTTTATATTGTTTATTTCTTGTTTCTGTTGACAATGACGCGAGCCAGATGTAACAGTGCTGGGACTCAGTTGACCGAGGCAGCGAGCATTCGCGGCAGACGTGGATGCAAAATGTCCGTGCAAAACGGTAGGCAGTGCCACCAGTGCCGGGGATGGTATCACTCCAAATGCGTTGGCCTGAACGAACACCAGTATAGGCAACTTTCTTGTTCTGCTTTAAATTTTATCTGCATGAGCTGCAGGTTTGACGAAAGTCAAGGCGCCGCTTTGCCGCTAAGTAATTACGCACGCGTGTAGTGACGCAGAGAACCTGCAACTGTAAATGCGGAGATGTTCTTCTTGGCACTGTATGTCCTTCTGTTTATTCTATGGTGAATAGGATGGAGGAATACCAGCGGATTTTTAGCTAAAGGAAGTTGGAACTCCAGTCACTAAATGGACACATAGCGCTCGCCCTCCCTGTTGTCGTGGTCACCAAGAGGGTAATTACCCTATCAACTGCACATATAGAGAGGGCAGCGGCGACTATGAAAGAAAAAGCTATCAGTGAAAGGAGTGTTGTTTTATGGGTCCGCTTCCTCAAAACATCTTCACCAACCGAACTAGTAAAGTCAGTCTTAGCTTATTCGTTCTCCCTGGACGTCACAAATCTCGTACTCGCGAGCAGGCTACGCGCGAAAACCACCAAAACGTCACTTGGACTTCCGGTAACTTTGCCAGCCATGCTGAGTCCCGAGACAGTGGTGAAATATTCAGAGGCCCTGAAATCCACCAACTTCCAGCTGAAAGGTGTTTCTTTCGACCGCTCTTGGCAAAAGAAGGCAAAACGGGAGCAGCAGACTGAAGCTAAGTCACGAATCATGGCAGACCGGAAACTACAACTGGAGACTAAGGTCATGGTTTCTGCTCCAGAAGTTTCCACACAGGCCTATATGCCAGTGGTGGTAAGCGAGGACGCTGCTTCCGTAGTCGCCGTCCCAACGGCCGACGCCCCAAACAAGAGCAAAATTGTTCCAAATACCGCACAGGTGCCGGTCTCCGAGTTATCCACGCCAAAATCCACCAAGAGGCCTCATAGAGAATTATTTCTTCCAAAAATCCAAAACGATAGGGGCCAGTTGGAGATGCCGCCTGTAAATCAAAAACCATTTCATTGGCACACCCCACAAACCATTTCTATCAATAGCTCCGTACAACCGCGCACACTACCTCCCTTCAAACTCCGCATCCGGCAGTGACCGAGACTCATTCATAGTGGGGATTATCTATCGCTCTCCCTCATCGGACGTCTCTGATGATGACACTCTTCTTGTAAATCTAGACAACTTCCTAGGCCAACAAAACTTTACTCATCTGTTTATAATGGATGACTTTAATGCACCGAAAATAAACTGGGCATCAGTCTCCCACCAGGAATGTGAAAGCGGATTCTCAAACATTTTATCGACGCCGATACGACGGGGAGTGTGGACACGGCATGTCAACGTCCCAACGCGGCATCGTTCTGGTCAGATTCCCTCCCTGCTGGACCCAGTTATCACCAGTGAGAGCTACCTGGTAGACAGAGTGACCATCAAGCTACCACTTGGACACAATGACCACTCTCTGCTCATCTTTGATCTTATCCGTTACTGGTTACAACAACCAGTAAAAAAGTCCACAGTCCGAAACTTTAATCAGGCTGATTTTAACGGCCCGAGGAGCTACCTAGGTTCATAACTTCTGGATTATGGATCCGCGGACCAGAACTATCGTGCAATTCAAAGCGAAATTAAGAAAGCGGACAATTTATTTGTGCCGCACAAACTGTGCGCTTTCCCTTATCGGCCACCTTTTCTGCGCAGAATACGTCGTCTCCTCGATGACCGTTCCCACTTATTCGCGAAGCATAAGATTACGGGAACGTTAGAGGACCTACGCGCGCTCCACATCGTTAGAAGTAGATGTAGACGGGAAATCCCTGAGCACATTAAACGCGTACAAGAAAAGGTCCTCATCAAAGCTTGCGGGAACAAAACTTCTTATATAAGCATATGCGACGACTAAGAAAAAATAAACCCTCGGCTATTTCTCTGCGACTGCCCGACAGGGAGACCTCATCTGACTCCCTGGTTGTGACCGAGTTATTTAGGGACTATTACACGGCAGTATATGGCGTCGCACCGCCGGACTGACACCCTATCCTTCGGCAGCAGAATTTCCGGCAACCATTTGTTACCGCCCAGTTTTCTATGCTGGATATTGAAGACCTTTTACTTAATGTGAATTCATACAGTTCAGTGGGTCCTGACAAAATTCATCCCAGAATTCTCAAGGAAGCAGCTGCTAGTCTGGCAGAGCCCTTTTATGAGCTGTTTAAACAGACACTCCAGATTGGCATTCTCCCTAGCTCATGAAAAGAGGCGACGGTCACGACCATATTTAAAGCGGGTGACCGACACTTTCCGGCTAGCTACCGGCCAATCAGCCTTACTAGAATTCCGTGTAAGATAATGGAGCGCTTATTAAAGTGTGTCATCTTTTTTCTTTTACCCAGCATGGCTTCCTTCTTAATCAGTCATGCGTAACTAATATGCTTGCTTTCATGGACAGCCTGACGGAGGCCAAAGACAATGGCCTTATCTCAGATGCCATCATCTTCGACTTTGCCAAGGCTTTCGACCGTGTCCCACACGGCCCCCTGAAACACGAACTGGAAGCCTATGGTATTCAAGGAGAGGTTCTTCGCTGGATTGTTTCTTTCTGTGATAACAGAACGTTTAGAATTAAAACCGGATGAGACCTATCATCTCCCTCTTTCATTTCTGTGGGAGTTCCTCAAGGGTCGGTGCTAGGTCCTTTGTTATTTCTGATATATATAAATGACCTTCCGGACAATATTTCCAGCAACGCCGTCCTACATGCCGATGATCTAAAAATCTAGAATGCCACTGATCCCAGTGCACTACAGATTGATCTTGACACGATTAAGCTTTGGTCGGACGATTGGAGTCCCCCACTGAATGACAGTAAGTGTGCACATATGTCACTTGGTGGAGATTCTGGCAACGCCTTCGTGATTCAGAGTGCACTCGGCACAGTAGATATCATGAAAACCGATCTGAAGAAAGATCTGGGCATCAGGCTGTCGTCTAACTTATCTTTTGCGCATCACCACGAGATGGCAGCGAAAAAAGGGTTTGCCACTCTTAGGATGATTAAGCGCACTTTCCCCCGCATAGACAAGAAAGCGTTCCAAACCCTTTACGGGGTTTATATAAGGCCGCTCCTCGAGTATGCCAATCAGGTCGTTTATACCGGGCTGAAGGAATACACATTAGCCGTTGAGCGTGTCCAGCGCGTGGCCACCAAACTAGTCACAGGCATCAGTAGTGTCACGTACGAGTCTCGACTTGAATTTCTTGATCTATACCCACTGGAAGTTCGGCGACGCCGCGGTGATTTAATTTTTACACACTCCCTCTTTAGAGTTGGCCTCGTTGATCAGTTCTTCACTGTAGCGAATGATGACGGTTGGCGAGGGCACAATATGAAGCTTTTCAAACTTCGTCCTCGGACCTTTCTTAGACAGCAGTTTTTTCTTACGGGGTTGTTAACTGTTGGAACAGTCTCTCTGCGGCGGTCGTCAGTAGCGCTATTAGCGGTCGCTTTAAAGCATCACTTAACTCTCATTTTCCAAAATTCCTTTTGTGCAAGTAATCTTAGTTTGTTTTTTTGATATTTGCTGTAATTCCCGAGAGCAGTGCTACACCCTGTTTTCACTGAATGGCTTTCAGATCAACAGACGCCCGCTTGACATTGAACAAGAAAAACTGACTGGATCCCGGACCCTTGGGCCTCTGCCTGGAACCCGTGTATTAATCGCTGAATCGCCACGAACGTATTTGTTTTTACAGGGGGAGGTGGAGGCAATACATTTCTTTCAGTTTTGAAGAAAGTGGCAAAATGTGAATTCAAGACCACACAGATTGTAACAGGATCACCTACGTTAGTTTTGTTCCGTAATGTAAACACTGAGATAACAGGATCTCTCGTACAGTTCCTGCGTACCAATAACTGCATCAGCTCAAAGTTATTCTCTTTGCTGTTGAGCGTACGTTATTCTTATTTAGGTGGCGCATGCCGAGTCCATATTCTATAGTGTCAAACATTTCATGCATTTGAATAATCGTGGAAAAATCATGGTTTTAGGTGTCGTGATTTGAGACTTTGGAGCTTACATTACTCCTTCGGAGTGGGAATCCTGCCTTTACCGCACACATAACTGCACATAGATTACTCCGGGGCTAAGATGTTCATGTAAAACCTGAGGTATTCATTAAATACTTCAGTTGCAGTGCTTGAGCCAGAGATCAGAAAGAATGTGTTCCACTCCAAGGGTCTCAACAGGGCGGTAAACATGCTCCGGTCGACGAATTTTATTCGGCGGCGACTTATGATGTTTGACATTTTTACAGCTTTTAGGCCAAGCACGAATTTGCCCACGTTGTGATCACTTTTTGGAAGCTGTTCCAGGACGGATACTGTAACAGAAGAGATACCTGTTGCAAAAATGAGACCTAAAGTATGGTCTAGTCAGGTTGGTGCTAACAAGTGCTGGCAACATTCACTTATGTGGACACGTGCGAGAACCTCCGCTTGATTTGCAGGGGCTGTGAAAGACGTCCGAGAGATATTGGGCCTATTGAAATCTCCATCAGTTATCTTTTACTGTGAAGGCAATGTTGATATATAATTCAGTCCATTAACAAGGCTAGTCATGTCGTCATGAGTGGCATAGCGTGGTCTGTAGACGCATCCTAAGAGTAGTTCACATGATTCAGTTGACATTGACAGTGACGAGTCGTCACTCCTATCAAGACACAGCTCATCAGGTATGTTTGCAGAATACCGCTCCCTTAAGTGAATTAAACCCCCACCGTCACGTTCTGCACTGCGATTTTTACGGAACATATGATAACTGAAATCACTTTGTTGAGTGTTTGAAGTCTCAGGGGCACACCAAGCTTCTGTGACCAGAATAATGTAAGGATTATATAAGATGAAATATCTAAAAGTATGCATCTTATTGACTAGTAAGCGTGCATTCAAAAGCGATAACCTTAGTGCATTTTCCTCATTCGACGTCACTTTTTGACCTTTAAAAATGTCCAAAACAGAGGGGTCTTTGTGATGCCGTTATAGTGGACGCATCAGTGCCTAATGGAGTGTCGTCTGCATCTGAATGCACGACAGAAAGTGTTGAAAAATTGTCAGTAATGTGTGGTGGGACAGTGGGGATATGAGAGATGGAGTGGGCAGGGGAGGTTTGAACGGTGTATGACCCACTAGAAAAGGTTAAGTTGAATGGATTGGTCATTCCCACATACACGTTGCCAGCGAAGGATCACGGGTTGCATTTAGGTGAGCACTCATAGTATGGGGGCTATTCGTAGTAAAAGGTGTATTAAGCATGGGATACGCAACTCTGGTGGTAATAATGAGTTTCTGGTTGAGCCTTGCTTTAAAAGATGTGTCACGCAAGAGATTGTTGCTGTTGGCAAGAGGCCCAAGATTAGGGGTTGGTAATAGATACATCCTCTTTTTCACTGGGTGTGGGTTTGGTTCTACATGCTTATTTTTCCCTTGCGATACCGAGGAGGTAAACAGAAGCGACTTGTAGGGTAGTGGGTTGAAGTGGGTTTGTTAAAACTAGTGTTCCACTGGTGGCCGGCTATTGGGTTCATTTGGGGTGTGTTTAAAGTTGGAATGCCGGCGTGTATTTGACTGGTATATGGAAGGAGCCTTACTCTGTCTGATCCAGCCACCGGGTAGACAGGTCGAAATCTGGACGTCCCATTTGGTTCAACATGGCCACAGTTATTGACATGCTGTTGTTTGCTAGTTGACTCCTCGACAGGGGCCGTCATTTCGCGAGGCAGGTTATTGGAACTGTCAAGATCCACTGTCCGATTAATCAAGTCAGTGAGTATGTTGTCTTCTGTTATATCGCTGGTGTTTTCAGAAGGAATATTGGCATCCTCAGATGTGATGCAGCAAAACAAAGTCACAAACTCAGCTGGAGCCGATTCATTATCCTTGGATGCAAACATACCTAGTGTGAATGCGTCCTGGGTCACACGCTTGGAGGCGACAGTGTTGCAAAATAAGCGATTTTGACATTACCTTTCAAGTGGCGTCCTAACCTGCATAATTCTTATCAGTTTAAGAAAGGTTTTGGACTTGATATGATCCTGACATTGGATGAACTGTCTCGCAATTGTTTCGCTCTGGAATTTGAACAAAAGCAGGCAGCGGATCTTTGGAGCCTTCTTACGAAGAGGAATATAGGTATATTATGTTGGGTCTATATTAGCAATCTCCGACAGTAGTCTTTCAACATTGTCCGGGTGAAGCTTATCCGGCACATTGAATACGATGGCATTATAAGAGCAACGCATCTGTTTCGTGATTCCTGTTGTCAGTGTGATGAGAAACATGCTTGCGCACTCTATGTTATCCATCTTGGGACTTTCCAGAACTTTGAAGGTGTAAGATGGGGAGATAAGATTCTCCTTTAGAGAAACGAATACAGCATGGCTTGCTCTTAGTTGGGCAAGCTCAGCTTCCAGCTTAGGTACCTTACCGAATGGCTCCGCCAATACATTGTCCAGGGGGATAGAACGGTTCTTAATTTGAGGGGTACTGGCAGGAACCACCCATCTATCTTCACCCCCATTGAAGGTAGCATCCGTGGAAGGGCCTGTTTAAGTTCTAGGCCAAGAACATTTGTCATCAAGTCGTTCAATATCAACTTTAGAGCTAGAAAGAGTGGTTTTGACACCAGTTGATCTTGTTTGACGTCCGGTTTTGGTCATCAAACTTCGTTATATAAGAATATTTTTCAGACAGACGTGGACATAGACAAAATGTAGGCAGACTATATCGTATTAAAGCTGTCAAGCATAAAAATTATATGAGAAATTTCAAATTATACATCCACTCAGTAATTATTTGCCCTTTTCAAATTGCGCGCTTTTGTTGAATATTCAACCTTCCAAAGAGCGCGAGCAACCGTTCAGAAAGTGCGACCAGGGTAGGGGGTTAATTCCGATGGCCTTGTGAAACGGTCGACACAAGTTGAAAGGAAGGTAAAGCCCTTATTAGGTGGCAACGTTCCGACGACGCCCACAGGCACGTGGTGAAGACGCTCATAGGGTACAGTAAAGACACCAATGAGGCTGTTGGTACGCCCATGAACCTTGGAGCAATGACACTGCAGACAACAACGTGCCCAATTAAGGGGGTTGTGGCTCACTTTAGGTCACGAGAAACATTCAGTGACAAGCTCCACTGAGGCACATATGCCAGGGTGCGACAGGTTGTGCAACACGTTGAATCTTAGAATCTTCAATTTACCCGGATGCTAAAAGCCTCGAACGCTCAAGCAGGCTGCGCACCAAGGTAACCGAATGGTTAGTTCGTATATTATTGACTTCACCAGCCATGCTCGGCCCCAAGACAGTGGTAGGAAAAACAGTGGCCTTGAAGTCTTTCAGAGCCAAAATAAAAAAGGGTTTTTTCGATCGCTCCCAACAAGAGAGGGTGAGACGCAAGCAATGGGCCAAAACTGAATCACAAATCACGGCCGACCGGAAGTTAAAATCGTGGACTAAGGTTGTGGTGGCAGATCCCGAAAAGTTCACCCAGGTTTCTGTGCCGCTAGTAGAAGGCGGAGTCGCCGTTTCGGGAGCCGTCACTCCAATGGCCGAGGCCCGAAACACAGACACGAGTGTTGAGAACAATAAAACTGCTTGAAAACCGTCTTCCGAGTTACCCGTCCCAAAACCCAACAAAAGGTCCAGCGGGAAATGATGTCCTCCACAGACTGGGAACGTTAAGAGATTGTTAGGTTTGAAGCCTTTGAGTGACAAAGCGTTTTGTTGGAACCCCGCTGGGTAGATTCACCGGTAGTCTTACAAAATCGAGCGCATTGCCTTATTTGAAACTGCGCCATCAGCCGACGAAAAAGTCAAATGTTCCGCAAGTGAAAATTTCCAAACACTCCTAAAAAGCGGAAGATAACAAAGCACACAGGTCGTGAGCGGCAACATCAGAAACGTTGGTCAAACATCCAGTAGGGCCATTAACGTATCTACATGCGGTGATTTTGCGCCCAGAGCATAAAAGCAGCGCATTCACAACAACTCGGCAAAACAGACCGACTCAAGCCCCAAAATCTCCCTCAATCCTAGGTCACATTTCCAAGGCTCTCATTAGAAAACTTTTTTCTCTTTTTCGCGAAGCCAAATGAAGAGGCAACTTTTAAGTGTATGCATACAAGCTGTCTGGGCTTGTTCAACAAATTACGGTAAATTAGACAGTTAGTACATGACACAACCCCATATGTTTGTTTTCACGGAAACCCGGCTTACAGTTGACATCAGTGACTGTGAACTGAGTGTCACCGGGCAATTTGTTTACCGAGCTCACTCCGCTTTAGGAAAAATGGGGACTGCGCGATTTTCATCCGGCGGTATATCCTGGCACGCACGGTTATCGGTAGACTTCAGTCATCCGATAATTGTGACGGTCTGTGGCTTCCACTAGCATTGCGTGAATAAAACTCGCTCCTAGTGGATTTTTTATTGTAATCCCCATTCTGATGCCTCCGACAATGATACCATTTTCATAAATCTTGATAATCTCTTAGGGCTACAACGCGATACTCATCTGCTTATTATGGGTGACTTTGATGCACCCAAAGTAAACTGGGAGTCAGTTTCTTCCTAGGACTGTGAAAGCGGATTCTCGACTCCCTTACCGACGCTGATATGACGGAGAGCGTGGGCACAGCATATCAATGCCCCGAAACTGTATCGCTTTGGCTAGATTCTCTCCATGTTCGACTTAGGTATCACTAATGTGATCCACCTGGTGGACAGAGTGATAATCAAGCTGCGACATGAACACAGGGACCACTCTCTGCTCATCATAGACCTCATCTGTTACCCGTTACGACAACAAGTATAGAAGTCCACGCTTCGAAAGTTTAACCGGGCTGATTTGAACAGACTGAGAAGCCAACTAGGTCCTTGTCATTTTACTATGACTCCGTGAACCAGAACTACTACGCGTTTCTAAACGCAGCTGAGAAAGCAGATGACTTACTTGCACCACACAAACTGTGCACTTTATCTTTTAGGCAACCAATTCAGCTCAGAATACGTCGTCTCCTCGATGACCGTTCACCCTTATTTGCGAAGCGTAAGCTTATGAGGAACTCGGAGAACCTAAAAGAGTTCCATAGAAGTGGGCGGGAAATACGTGAACACGTCAAACTCGTACAGGAAAATGTCCTTCTCAGAGCCCACGGGAACAAAACTTTATTTAAGTACACGCGACGACCTAAAAAGAACGAACTTTCAGCTCTTTCTTCGCGACTGCCCGACGGGGAGACTTCATATGACACCCTAGTTGTGGCCGAATTATTCAAGGAGTACTATTCGGCAGTCTGCAACGTCGCACTGCCGAATTGGCATCCCATCCTATCGCTGCAGAATTTTAGGCAATCACTCGTTACTACTGGGTTTTCTGTGTTAGATGTTGGAAATCTTTTTTCCAGGGTTAGTTCATAAAATACAATGGGTCATGGCAAGATCCATCCAAGAATTTTCAAAGAAGCCACGGTTAGTCTGGTAGAACTCTTTTATCAGCTTTTTAAAACGTATACTCCGAACCGGCATTCTTTCTGGTGCATGAAAAGAGGCGACGGTCACGCCCAGCTGACGACCGGCATTCTCTGACTAGCTATCGGCCAATAAACCATGATAGCACTCCGTGTAAAATATTGGAGCGTTTATTAAAGCGTGCTATCTTCCACCGCTTCTTATCAAACCACCTTTTTTCTTCTACCCAGTATGGCGTCCCTCCTGACCGGCCACGAATAACAAATGTTTGTATTCATGGATAATCTGGTGGAGGCCCCGTCTTGCATGCTATCCGCTTTGACTTTTTCAAGGCTTTTGATCGTGCCCCACAAGGCCAATTGTAACTCAAACTGGAAGCCTATGATATTCAGCGGGATGTTCTTCGCTTGACTGCCCCTTTTCTTGATAATAGAACTTTTAGAGTATAAACCGGATCGGATCATTCGTCTCCCATTTTCATTTCCGCGGGAGTTCATCAAGGGCCAGTGCTAGGTCCTCTGTGATTTCCTATTCACACCAACGATCTTCCGGACAATATTTCCAGCAACGCCCTTCCATATGCCGATGACCTGAGAATCTGGAATTTCACTGATCCCAGTGGACGACAGATTGATCTTGACACCATTAACCGCTGATCGGACGATTGGAATCTCCCGCTAACTGACAATGAGTGTGTGTATATATCACTTGGTAGAGATTCTGGCAATCCCTTTGTGATTTATAGTGAATTCAACACAGTAGATATAATGAAAATTGATCCGATGGTTGTCGCCTAACTTATCCTTCGCGTATCACCGCGAGATAGCGGCAAGCAAGGAATTTACCGCTCTTAGGGTGGTTAAGCGCTCTTTCCCCCGTAATGACAAGAAAGCGTTTCGAATGCTTTACGGGGCTGATATCGGACCGATTTTCAAGCATGATAATTAGGTCGTGTATACCGGTCTGAAGAGACGCACTCGCTGTTAAGCGCATCCAACTAGCGTCTACCAAACTGGTAACGAGCCTAAGAAATGTCGCGTACGAGTCTCGACTTAAAATTCGTAGCTTGTGTCCACTTCGATTTCAACGACTCCGCGGTGATTCAATTCTCTCGCACTTCCTCTGCAGAGTACGTCCTATAGAACAATTCTTCATAATAGCGAATGATGACGGCCAGCGAGGACATAATAAGAAACTTTTCAACCTTCGTCACTGAGCCTTTCCCAAGCGAAATTTCCTGTACTACAGGATCATTAACCACTGGGACAGCATTCCTTCTGGGGTCTTTCCCAACGCTTTTAGAAATCGCTTTAGAAAATGCTTAATATTCGCTTGCACAAGACATCTTTTTGCGAATAATGTTATTGTTACTATTATTTACTGTAATCCCCAAAAGCGTTGCTACACCCTGGTTTCAATGATTGCTTTTCAGGCTGACAGACGCCCGCTTGCCATTGTACAGTAAGTGACTTTCGTAGGGGCAGGGCTCGAAGGTCGTTCTAATGGAAAGCGGCCATTTTGGAGCGAATATTTGTTTCCAAATATTGTTCGAAATGTTGCAGTCAAAAGTTGAGGCAACGTACTTACAGTTCCTCAGTTGCAAACAATATTGATGATAAAAATAAAATACATGGAATAAATGCCAAAAGCACCAGGTTGGTGATCGAAACAATTTCCACGACTTCCGTGAAAACAAACCACAACTGACGCTGGTTCACTTTTTAAAGTCCTATAATGCTTTGGTTGCAATTGTCCAGATGAGCTACATCATCTCATAATCCGACAGTGTTTAATTTTGCGACCGTTTGAAGATAGCATCGGAGTTGAAGTATACTGCCATTCAATGTTAGCAGTGTATCCCAACAAGAATGCTAACGTTTGATAGTGAAACATGTATGACAACGTTTCCAACTCCCTTGTCTATAAGATATTTATAATATCTCTCCTCTATTTACAGGATTTCAGGTAGATGCTGGTCGACGGAACGTTGTTTCTAAGAAATGGTTGAAAATAACACCACGATCCAGCCGTTTCCACATTCGGTGTATATGGAACGACGTAAAAAGGATATTATAATAACGGTATACTCCTCAAAACATTTATGAGAACAACGCGCATATGAGCATGATCAGTGTACACATTTTAACGCTATGCGCTTAAATGTACACCGTACACATAAATAATAGTTGTACAATACACCGATTATGTGACTAACTTAACAAAACAGAAAAATAGGAGAGAGAAATTCCGGTTTATGAAGAAACATTTGAGACATATGCTTCTAAAATGATGGCCGACAAAAAGTGCTGAGCAGTTGCACCAATTTTTGTTTCATAAGGTAAACAGTGGCCAAATGAACAACGTCATGCTGGAAATAGATTACTTGAAGATTGTGAAAATGCATAATCGGAGAAATTCGCCATTATTTGATATAGATGGTTCCGGCAATATACGTAGAAAAGTTTTCGGGGATGAGGGAACATAGAGAAGACTAGTTTTGTGGAGAAATGGGCGGCCCTGTGGGCTGAACTTTGTCATTTCCTTAATATCGGCGGAATTTGCAGACCTCGTCAACTGTTCAAACAATACGGAATTCCGAGTCTCCGAACACGTGTGAGTATCCCACCCTATTACCGAAAATCATCAGAAGTCAATTCTGTTCACTATACTGTCTTGTTTCCAATTCGTTCGAGGTCGCGTGGCGTTCAAACAAAACGCTATACGGAAACAGATTAACTGAAGCTGCTCGCCGAACGCCGGGGGTATACATCTCAGCCAGTCGCTACTTGGTACTAAAACGCCAATTATCTATCGCAGTGCAAGTAAATACTCCAATCACCATGATCATCAACGGAATAGAAGGTAAAATTTGGCAATTGTGTAGTTCGCCGGTATGGCGTTTCAAGACCGAAACGAGTTGGAAACGGCC
>JTDE01004376.1:38254-51481 GCA_014338405.1 Paragonimus skrjabini miyazakii
AGTTTTAGGCTGGCTGCATCGATTCGTCGCAACACGGATCGAAGTCTGTCTACGTGTTCCGACACTGACTTGGAGAATACAACGATGTCATCTCCGTATACAATTACTCCCTCTTGACCCTCCAGAATGCGAAGCAAGAGACGTCTGAAGGTCGCCAGAGCATTGCACAGACCAAACGGCATCCTAAGGAACTCGTACTGCTGTCCGTTCACACAAAACACAGTCTTCGCCCTGTCCTTCCGAGCCACTGGTATTCGCCAGTAACCGGAGCGCAAATCAATGAGGGATAGTACTCTAGTTTCATGCAGTTGTGCACAAATTTCCTCCATCTGAGGTATCAGGAATGCATCTTTGATCGTCACTCGGTTCAGCTCTCTGAAGTCGACACAAAATCGGTGAGTTCCATCCGCCTTCCTGGTCAATACAACCGGTGACGAAAATAGGCTGCTTGTTCTTTGAATTATTCCTTTCTCCAACATCTCATTTAATCGCCTTTCCACCTTCGGAATCAACTTGAACTGTATCCGCCGATATACTGGTCTGCATTCCTCGCCCGACTGTAGCTCTATGGAGTGTTCCATCCACGTACAGAGTCCGTATTTATCATCCGCGTTGGTAAACAAATTAGCAAACTCACTAACACACTGCCGGATGGCTGGGATCGGACACTCTGACAGAGATTTCATCGAGACGCTACCCATTCGGCACTGATCCTTCGTATCTTCGCGATGCAACTTCACGACATCGCCATCAACACGCAACTCGTTCCTCTCCAGGTCTACGCTCGCTTTCAATCGTCGTAATATATTGGCGCCTATTATAGTCTCTTCCACACTGTCAATCACTAACGTTGCGTGACGTAGCCTGGTACTACCTACCTGGATCTCAACGTTCTGAGTCCCCAGTGCCTTTAACGCCGTCCCACCAACCGTAACTACATGCCAATTACCGGACCTAACGGGCAGTCCTGGTACTCTGCCTGTAATCGACGCCCACGCCCCCATATCTACTATCACACTCTTTTGTTCTCCCCATATCAGAACATTTACCCGTGGAACGCCCCAATGATAACCCGTTACCACCGAAAAACAAGGATGAAGACGTCTGTTAGGGCACTGGCGGGCAAAGTGTCCCACCCCATTACAAACAAAACAATGATTGCGGTGAGGTTGTCCACGTGCTCGTCTAACTTGTCCTCCTCTTGGTTCCATATTCGTTTTCAAACTTTCCACTGCCTTCGTCAACTGGTCCACCTTCTGTTCGAGCTGCCTGACTTCCAGCCGTTCAACTTGCGTCCGCACGGGTTGGCGCTGTGCAATTCCGACAAGCCGTTCAATGTCTGTGATCCAACAAGACTCGGCCAATCGAACGCTCTCCTGAAACTCCGGCGGCAAACTCTGGATGAACCGCCCCCTCACCAATCTAACATTCGTTTCTTCATCTTCTTCCGGCAAGTCCAAAGTCAATTGTCGTAATAAGTGCTGATAGTGAACCATGGGGTCTTGAGTGTTGCAGAATCCTACACCATAAAAACGATCCATCGCTCGTTGTCGGTCTTGTTCCTTTGTAAACTCTTGAATCAGTGCAGTCCGTGTTTCTTGATACGATGCTGCGGCCTACGTTTGTTTGTTCAAGGCATAGACAGCTTTTGCTCGTCCAGTAAGCAATGTTCCTAATGCCGTCAACAGTTGTGCTTCGCTTTTCAATCCTTTGCGTGCCGCAATCGCCTCAAATTCCGACAGCCACTCTTCCACGTCATCATCCGAAAATTGGTTTGACCACGGCAACTTCATTGCGTTGTGTTCAGGGCACGGCACCAATGTAGCGAAAAGACGTCCAATAAAGCACAGTCGTTATTGCCCAACCCGCTAGTTCACATGCTTCGCGTGCGCTCGCGTTTTTGAGTCAGCATTCCAGTCCACAACACCCCCAGGTTTCCGTTCACGCGTCGTGTGCACTTCTACCCGGTTTAGGTGTGTGATTGGCGCCTTCTACCCGGGGGTTTTCTGCCTGCTATTCCTCGTCCGTTGATCCGACTTCGTTGAGCGATGTCTGGTCGCTCGTGCTGTCCTCCGTCTATCCACCGTAGGCTTTGACCGTACTCCACAGCCGTGTCGAGATATTCCTGAGAGTGTTGGAATAATCACGCCTTCAATTTGGTCATTCATTCTATTTCGGCTGCCACGTCTCGCCCGTTGGTCCGATCCGGTCAAACGATGACTCATTCGGTCGCCCACGCCGTTCCCCATCCGCTCACCGTAGGTTTTTCAACGCACCTCCCTCGTGTTGGGGTATTCCGCAGAGAGTTGGAATGCTCGCAGTTCCTGCCTGACAGTCCCCCGCAATAATACTAATTTACCGTGGACAGCTGAGGCGCAATGAGAGCTGCGACGATGTTCTTAGTACAGCGGAGCTGATCCGTACAGTATCATCAGGCGACTATGACAAGCAGAGAAGAGGAGATCGGTGTGCACAAATTTTGTATTATCTTACAAGGCCACTTTTGTCCATTTGAACAACATGTAGAATGATGAAATGTTGCTATACAAAATTGAAGCATCGTTCGAAAATGAAAATAAGAACTCTGAGACTACAGGTACCTTGCCTGAATTTTCTTCTGTAACATCAATCAAATTCGAACGCTGGATGTTTGATTTTCCGGCGTGGGAAGAGTGTATTTATTATCAGGGTTGCGCGTCTGGATAAATTTAAAGTCTCTGTTGAAAATAATCATGAAATATCGAAAAAGCCACCCTTGTGGATCGAAAGCAGAATGCTGAGATAACACTACAACGTATTCGGTGCACCTGAGACGACTTGTTGGCGTCAGAAATATTAGCGAAAGTTGTGGAAGTTAGCAAATTTACTGTGCGACGATTTCTGTCGGAGTGAACCACAAAAAGGCCGTTACACTTGGTTTCTTCCTTCTGGCTGAAGCATTCATTTTTTGTCAACCACTTTCTTTAACCGGTACCAGCAGCGGTGGAACCTGGTGGAAATCCCTTGCGTGAGTCCAGAGAATGATATCCAGGCGGTCACTCTGAAAGTTGGCGGTTGCAGCAATAGCAGGCGTTACCTGGAGGTCGGTACTGAAAGTATACCACGTGATGGATGTGCCAGGTGGTTCCAACGTCGGGGTAGCAAGTTCTCGAAGTCGGCTTGTGAATTGTATGTGGTTCATAAGGAGCTATTGTGGGTTTATGGGTCATGTATATGTAAACTCCACGATTGTAGTTCTGTTGTGAGCACTGGAGTGATCGAGGAGGAGGTCTCCGATAGTAACATACCACCTGTTGTGCTCAACGAGGTAGATGGCAACACAACGGGAGTGATGGTCAGTCAACCGATTGATCCATGTACTAGTAGAGAACTTTGTGATCAAGTGAAAAGCTCTGATGGAGTCCAGAGTAAAAAATGAAAGGAGGCAGCTACAATGCATAATCACTCACCAGTTTTGGTCAATTAGTTAAAAGTTAAAACTGCTCTCAGAGTTAAAGCTGAACTAGACGTCGTCGTTACTAGGGGGTGAGTTTTAGAAAATGACTATCGTGAAAGATCACAAAGGCGATGAGCAGAGTGGGGAAGAGGATAAAATACCGAGTAACGGGTAATCGGTCAAAGAAAACGTAGAAATGGGATGGCAAGAACTTGAGAAATTCTAGGGGCTAGTTAAACACATTTGTTCGAGAATGGAGCCAAAGAACAAAGGTTTGCTGAAGTCCATAAACAAGGAGAGTTATTGCTCAAGGCTGTATTGGGTCTTGAAATCAAAGGGGATTTAGCACTTGGTAGAAATAGGAATGTCGTCATCTTAGGCATCTTTGAGCCCATTAAGAAAGAAGTTAGAGCTAAGGCAAGTAAATATTTCTGAGCAGGTGGCTATCAAACAAGTAATGAGGTTGGGAAAGTGGCAGGCAAATTCATACAGTCCTAGGTCAGCGTTGGTTGGGTTCGCTAACCCCAGGCACCGGGACAGATTCCTAGCGGCAGCAGGGCAAATATGCACGGCTACTCAAGGTCGAGTTACAGTGACACCGGACAACTCAGATGAATGGAGGAATACTGTTTGTTCCAGTGGTACTGGATTATCAATTGCGGCGCATCAGTGCATTAAAGATTTGGGACCACGGGTACGGCTAACACTCCTACCCGCATACCAGGAGAATAGGGAGACAGATGGAAGATTCACTCCCATTGTAAAAACAACTCAACGTAAAGAGTATGGATCGTTCAGCCTGAAGCTAGAAAAGGGTGAAGAACCTCCTGCAATAAACGAGGGAGTAGTCAGGTGCAAGTCCTGAGCAGTGGGTTGCCCACTGAGTCAAGAAGGTTGAAACAAGGGGTGGTTGTGCGATGATCTTTTTACCAGTGCTTGAAGTCCGGGGAACTGATGGGGTGGGCTCTCAGAGGGACTGTAAGGGGAGGATGTCATTGCGGTTACTGAGACCTGGTTACGAGGGGGTATGACCGCCGGTAATATTTTCCCTCCGGGGAATTTGACTCGCAATGTAGATAGACAAGATAGCAGAATGGGTAGGGGTTATTTGTCGTTGATAGTGCAATATAATGGGCAGCGCCATGACGAGGATTTGGATGTGTGAAATGTTCAATTATTAGGCTGTTCCATGGGAGACGAGAGGACAATGCTGCTATTCCCGTGCGTTTACAGAAGCCCTTCTTCTACTCGACAGGATAATGAGCAAATATTCGGTGTTATTAGCAAGCAAGCCAGTACGTCACAGCGACTCCTTACTGCGGGAGATTTCAACGTTCCTGGAGTGGATTGAAGATTGGTGCATGCTGCCAACGGTAGGTTTGGTGAGGTACTGTTAGACCTCCTAAACGAGAAGGCATCAGTTCGACACGTCAATGATGTCACTAGATGGAGGGATGGTCACACTGCTACAGTTTTAGGCGTCGTTATAACACGAAGCCCCAATGGTATTTTGGACTTGAAGGCAGGAACACCCTTGGGCAAGAGTGACCATAGAATCAAACCTTCCTAGTTTAGTCATGTCTATGCCACCCCCTGTCAACTGTCGTGGATCCTTTATAAGCACGAGTGTATAACAACTAAGGTCGGATGCAAAACAGCTGAGTTGGATAGATTGTCAGGGTGCCATCAATGGCAACAAATCTCGGGCCATAGTTAAAGATAATATTATACAACTAACTGACACGCATGCACCACTGAGACGTGGTCGACATAAAGGCAATCCTCCGTGGTGGAAAAGTGGGGTCGAAAAGGCACTAAGACGCTGAAGGAAAGCCTGGGCTGTATGCAAACAGTCTGAGGAGTTTATCAGATTGTGTCAGTATGAAGCGGCTTGAAAGAGATATTCGTAAGTACAAAATAAATGGAGAATAAAGTTGGAAACGAATCTGGTGAAGAACCATCATGAAAGATGTAAAGCCTTCTTTAGCTAGGTTTAGGCCAAAGAGGCCGTTAGGAGAGGTTTGAGTAGCATTGTTGGTACCGACGGTAGTGTTATTGAATAGCCACTAAAAATAGCGGAGGTTTTCCGCCGGATTTTGAGGCGATACATGTTCCGGACTCTGAAACGACCACAGTGGGACTTAGCACAGGGACTGCAAGAAGGCCAATGATAGAGGAAGCTGAAATAAGAGAGGAGGTGATTAAGGAAATATCGGATAAACTGGACGTGAACAAGGCGAAGCGATCGGACTGTACCCATTCAAAGATATTGAAATTTCTCCGTGGTGTTCTACGGTAGCCTTTCAGTATGTTGCTTGACCTTGCCCTACAGAAGGCCATTATACCAGATGACTGGAGGAAGGCAGGTGTTGTACCCATCCATAATGGGGGGGGGGTAAGAAATACGAGTTGGGTAACTACCGACCAGTAAGCCTCACAACACTTTTCCTGGAACTGCTGGAAAGGATTTTCAAGGATAGGATTGTGAGACACCTTACTGAAAATGGGCTTTTCCCTACAAGCCAACATAAATTTGCGAAGCATAGGTCTCACCTCACCAACCCGATTTGCTTCCTGGATGAGGTCATTGAGAGGCGGGATAGGGGAAAGAAAGTTGAGGTTTGTTACTTGGACTTCAAGTGGGCATTCGATTTAGTGAACCGCTGATCGTTAATCCTTCAGTTTGGTCTTTCTTCATGACTTGTAGGATGGATACAGGAGTTCTCAAAGTCTCGCATCTTCCATGTAGAGATAGCAGGGAAAAGGTTTACAGAAGGTGCAGTAGTTAGGGTGGTATCTGAGGGTTCAATAATTAGGTCACTAATTTTTTCGTGTTCGTCAATTACCTCACAAAAACCTGAAAGGTCCCTGCTACATCGCAGCTGATGATGTGAAGGTTGTAGGAAACCCTGACAACACGAGCATACGGGAGGACTTGAATACTGTTCAGAAGTGGTCAAATGAACGACACCGATCCTTGAATGTGAACAAGTGTAATCATCTGCTTGCTGGGGAGCAGCCATAGTCAGTCAGGTATTTTAGCAAGGAGGGTGAGGAAGGAAAGTTGAGGAGGGTAGAAACGAACAAGGACTTGGGAGTGCTCATAGAGGGAAACTTCAAACTTATCGAACAGCGTTTAAAATAGAGCGCTGTATATGTTGAGGAAAACGTTCGCGTCGAGGAGACCGGAGGTGTTGTCGCCGCTCCATAAAGCATGCGTGGGGCCACATCTAGAATACTGAGCAACCTTGGGGCCGGCATATGGTAAAAGACGTGAAGATACCTGAGAAAGTTCAGAGGAGTTTTACTAGGCCATGCGAGGGAAAGCGAGATGACTCGTATGAAGACAGGCTAAGAAAACTTCATCTGTTTTCTCTTGCGCGAAGAAGGGTCAGAGGAGACCGGGTAGAGGCCTTCAAGATTCTCAAAGGAATAACCGAAGTAGCAGCGAAGTCTATGATCGGCCTGCATACGAACGCACACCTCTGAGGCCACAGTTTCAAGTTGAGGAAGAGGAGGGTTGCAACATCTATTAGGACAAACTTCCTCGAATGTCGAGCCACCAACTATTGGACTATACTCCCACTCCTCTGATAATGTGACAGAGTTCAACAGAACGCTAGATGAGTACTGGCCATCTTTCTTCCCGGATCTGCTGTCAGGGTTTAGTTTGGGTGTGTTTCCTAAACACTTGAATTCCCAAAGATTTAAGTTAGTTAATTTTAAATTGCTATCTTTTTGCAAAGTTGGTCTTAGTATCTGGAAGTATAGGTTCTAGGAAGCAAACCCACATCAGTCCTAGAATTAACTATTGTTTCCCGTCATTAAAATGGGAAGATGAACTTGTGTGCATTAGTGGTGGCTGTAAACTTGCTGTGTTCTGATGGCACTGATAGCTCGAACTCCTCAACTTTTATCTGGTCACCCTCATGATAACTCAAAAAAGTGAAGAATTTCCCCCATTATCTTCGCAGCCCTGGGTGCCCTCAGAAGCTTACTGGTGCAAGAAAGCGAACAATTTCTGGCTGAAGCCATGTCGTCCTGGAAACTGAATGGAATTGAACAACTCGAAAAATATTTGAAAACAAAGATTCGCGCCCAAATAACCGTTTTCCTTTGGACTGACCTTCAAGCTCAATCTCTACTAAAGTCATAATTGCCGACAAACCAAATGGACCCGGGTACTTTGGGTCACTACCTCGAACCTGTGTATCAGTTGCTGACTGATCGAACATGTTGCATCGATGGAGAACGCGATCTGATCAGTCTCCAGATCCCACCAATCAATTATCAAAAAGTCAGCAGGTGTAGCCTTCCACCAAGCCTAAGATTAGAACATGTTTGACGTGTTTTAACTGACTGAATAATAAAAGTCAACTAGCGGGCCTTCAAAAACGACCTTGAAGCCTCGCGATGCCTAGGCGGTGGGTTTCTTTGTCATTTTATTCTTTCTTTCAGATCAGGAAGTGCGCCGAGAACTCGAACGACACTGCCAGCGCGACGACCTCCGTCCGTGCCGGCCCATCCACCTGCGAACCAGCCTAGACAACCGGGACTAATGGGACAGATGGCCGCTACCGCTGGTGGTGTTGCTGTTGGTCATGTGGTTGGATCAGCGCTCACTGGTGCTTTATCTGGAAGAACTGGTGAAAGCGGCGATAATCAGAATGGTGTGCCCAGCAGTCAGTCTGAACAAAATCCTTGCCAGTTCCAGATCGACCAGTTAATCCGTTGCACTCAGTCGCAAAGTGATATTTCGTTTTGCTCTGGCTTTTCGGATGCACTGAAGGAATGTACTAGAATGTACGGTCTCTCCAGTGGACAGACCTAGAGAAAAAAGGTTTGCACAATTGATGTACAACAGTACAAGTCATCCGAATAGTGTCTAGAATGGAGACGTTCATTATTTGTGTGTCTTAGTCATTGAGGCTGCTATTCAGCTTATACAATTGTTTTATTGACGGGTTTTTGTGCATTGAAATTCTCTAAAGTGGGTACTAATGGGGGTAGACATTAATTGCAGCCGCAACCAGTGTTCCACCGACCGTTGGTACGCGCGTTTGAGGTTGGATGCATAGATCACTTAGTTCTACCGGTATTGTTTGTAATCACATGGTCGTAGTCTTTGAGATTCGTGAATTGTTCAAGGTGCGTAGGGTCGCTTACCTTACTGTAGACTTAGAATGTTTGTATTGCAATTACAACAGTCTAATAAGTCGTTTACAAAGTTTAAATTATGTATTGTGTTCCGCCACATTCAGATGTAGCTCAGCCCTCTAGTAATAGTCAGTTGGAAATTATGATGGATCGTAAACCGACAACCGATATGTCGTTCTAAGTGTAGATAGTGGTATCATCTTTCACGTTTTGCCACTGACGGGCATACAAAAGGGAGTATCAGACATTAAGTTGATTGCTGCTTTGAGACCAACACAAGGGTTGCTAGAAAACGTATAGCCGTCGTCGAGCTTTAACGATCGAAATCCTGTCTTTTTTGCAGGAATTAATACGTTATCTATCTGTTACGTAAGTCTTCTTTGTATGCAGTCTCATTAAAGTTTTCTCCCTTTTGCTCTGCGAGGCTTTCCTTGCGATGTGAAGCTATCATTCGCAGTTTTTCACTAGGTCATTAGATTGGCGACTTTTTGATTACGCAGTCCGTCTACTTGGAGAATAAAAGTGACAGTCGTATCCCACACGTTCCTATATTGAATCGCAAGTATCTATGCCAGACGCTGGTGGGCGCGGGAATTTGTCTTTCAATCTCAGAGGATAATCATGGTGTCTTTGTTGATGTCATATTCAAACGCGGAGACGTAGACCCCGACCAAACACTAATAGGGTGTGTTGAGGACGTCATCTCGACGGTGACGAGGTGTGCTTGCAAGCCAATCAGATAGTTTACCACAGTGTAATAATTTCGTTTCGCGGGATTCATTTGCTCCGATATGTCTTACGTGCACTAACTCATCATGCGCCACGTCGTACTGTTTACATGCGCACAGTTAGGCTGCAGTCTACTGGTCAATGCATGACTTTAGTTCGGGATCGTGTAAACACTTTAGTCAAGGATTGCCTCACGTAGACGTTAATGTCTAAGTGAGGCAATTTTTGGTCAGTCACGAAGGAATTCCTTCCTGACTGCGTTCTAAAGATCAGAAGCATCACTCGTTGGATACGCTCCCAAGTGTGACAGAGTCAGTAATATTCAGGGTTCATTAAGCTCCGAGTTCTTTTGTTCATTCATCATTCACTTGTCTGCGATTTTTCCTGTTTCTGTCAGATACCTTTCCGCGTCGTGCTTGTTGCGGTACTTATACCAGCTACCTACAACAGATTAAGTGTACTCGTCCGGCGCAGATATGTAACATGCCTGTCATTTTCTTGAAGAACTGTGTTTGCGGTGAAACATATTTATGTGTTCAAATACGTATGCACTTATTCTGCGCCATCGAACTAGTAAGCTCACGAGTTTAACTTTGTTTTACATGCCTTCAAGCCATAGTTTTTGAGCAGTACTTCCTGTTGTTATTTTCATTTTGTTTTGGATGTAGTAAGAATGGAGGTTGACCTTGATCATGACCCAATCTATTTCCCAAACATAAACGCGCTTCGGTGCCTTGGATGTACACTAAGATTTCCTTCACAAAAGCCTACTAACCTAGTAAGTAGTATCAACTTGATCCTTCAGTTCGCCGCGCCGGCATTTCGAGCCACTTTGCTAGCTCATTGCCATGCACTCGCTTCGTCTCACCGTCCCTCTTGAGCGTGTACACTGGGCCCCCGTTTGGAAATTATCAAATGCGGACCTTTCCACTTAGACAAAGTCTTCTTTGCCCTGGGCCGCGGGCACTAATGTTTCGATGATCTCGATATTTCACCCTTTCTCCTAGGTTGAACATTCTAGTTTTTCGCTGCGGATTTCTCCTTTGTGTGCCTGCAATGCTTTCAGATTTCGTTTGGCTCTTCCTCTTTCGGCAGCCAATTCTCTGATGGGTTCGCGACACTCTGGTCATATTCCAATGTCCTCATTCACCAGAAGTCAGTGGGTTCCACCGGACATAAACTGAAATGGGGATTTCGCCGTGTTCGCTTGCACAGACGTCCGGTGGGCTAATAATACCAGTGGTAACGCGGACTCTCAGTCGCCTTCTTTGGTTGATAACCATTATTTAACCGTTCAGTTGTCACGTTTAGTTAGCCCATTCGTTTGTGGGTGATACAGTGTCGTTCGGATGTGCTTGATTATCAGTTGTTACATGCGTGTTCGAAACTCCTCACTTTCAAAGCATGGTCCTTATCCGTCAAGATCGTCTCTGGTACACCGTGGTTCGCTACGATGTGCTTCATCATCACGTCTCCCACCGTAGATGCTTTTTGATCCGGAACACCAGTCGCTTCGATCCAACGGGTAGTATTCTGTCATGACCAGAACGTACTGGTTGCTGCGGGCGCTCTGTGGAGATGGGACCATAAGATCTATCGACTTGAGTTCACCAATTTTTGGGGCCGGTATTGGTTGTAAATGCTGTCGAGCTTCTCGATCGTCGCTTTTCAGTAACTGACACTGTTGGCAGGCAAACATGTAAGCCCTTACATCCTCTTTTATCTTCGGCCAATATACTCTTTGTGTAGTAGGTCGTATGTTCTAGTGCATCCAGTGTGTGCCATTTCATGACAGCTTGCTGCCAGTTTCTTCCTCAGTTGTCTCGGAGTGACTTCCACGTAAGAGTGGCCAATGCCACGTTGACATTAATACGCCCAAGCAGTTTAAACCAGCTCTTCTCCATTGGGACGCGATTATTTTGGGCTCTTCATCCTTAATATTTGTTGGGATACTCTTGCCAGGGCATCAATCATTCTCAGGACGACCTTGTTCTGACGTTGTAGACGCAACAATGTTTGTGGATCCTGCTCCATTACTAAGTTGTTAACTCTAAAAGTCATTTTGGGGAGTTCGTCGTTTATCCGCGGTCGAGAAGAGAAGTCAGCGACGCAATTGATAGAACTAGACACATGATTCATCGTGAAGTCATATTCTTATAAACGCAATGCCCATCGGGTTAACTTCCCCCTCGGGTCTCTCGCAGTCCTGATCCACTCTAGAGGTTTGTGATCCGTGGAACCGTTGACCCAACAAGTACGGTCTCTACTTGTTTAGTGCCCAGACGATTGCCAAACATTCCCTGCCAGTGATTGAATACTTCTGCTCCGTTGAGTCCCGGACTGCCAGCATATTCGATTATTCCTTTATTTTGCTTGAGTACCGCTCCAATGCTGTGGTCACTGGCATCTGCTGCTACAGTGAACACTTCTTTGTTATTCGGAAGTTTATGCGTCAGTTGTTGCCCGTTAATCTCTTGCTGCGTGAACGCTCTTCGGTTTATTCAAATTGCTTGTCTTTTCGAAGGAGTTCGTACAATGGCGATGTAGTAGAGTGGAAACTTTTCACCAACCGACTGTAATGCCCTGCTCAACCCAAAAGTTGTCTCTGCATGCGCTTAGAATTCGGAGCCGCAGCCTCCGTAATTGTCAGTATTTTCTCCGACAGAAACCTGATTTCATCTTGACCCACCTTGTATCCCAGTAACACCACTGTTGATCGTCCGAGCTGTGACTTATCGGCATTAATCCGAAATCCTGAGTTCTTAATTCTATGTAAGACAGCATCTATGTGGGCAGCATGTTCCGATTCCGTGTTACTATATAAAGCAATATCACCTCCATATACGGCCACAGTATTAAGTCGTTTTACCGGCTCAACCATCAGGCGTCAAACTGTGAACGGTACCCCGGATAGGTAAAACGGCATACGCTTGAATTGGTACTGTTTTTCACTCACTGTGAACGCGGTTTTCTCACGATCCGTGGATTTGATTGGTACCTGCCAGTATCCAGAGCGTAAGTCCAACACTGTGAACAACCTCGCTTATTGCAGCTTATCAAAAATATCAGCGACGGACGGTATTGGCACGACTGTGGTCTGTGCTGCCCCGTTCAGCCGTCTAAAATCCACACAAAAGCACTGTCGTCCTGTTTAAGGGAACACTTTTATCTAGGGAATGCCAAGGACAAGGTTTTCAAAGTACCTTGTAGACGGATAGGTTACATTAATTAATGCTTTGGTCTCTCATTTCATTCGTGCGGATAACGTTGACCTGCCGGTAGGACAGTAACTCTTGCGATGGATGACTTGTACCTAGTAGACTAAATCAACTGTAACTGAATTATACATTCGAATCAACCATAATCGTCATCGCCATAGACATCAGTGGTTCACACACTGGTGTTTAACAGCCCCACAACCATGGAAAAATAACAAGCCCTAGCCGTGAAAAAAATGGAGAAGACGCCGAATAACGAAAGCTAGGTATGTACTAAAATTGTGAGTACCTTGCAAAAGAACTAGCTCAGCAGTAAGTAAACGTTGGCCGTCATCAACAGTACAGCCATTTTATAGCTTGCACTACATCACGCTATTAAGTAGGTTTACTCAACAGACAACTTGACCAAACAATGACAACATCCACGCTACCCAGCCCGATTAGCAGCCGTCTCGCATAAAATGTCTCCAACCACCCACTCGGTGACTCGCAAAGGTCTCAGTCTGGGAGCCGAAAATACCACCCAGTTGGCCACACTTCCATCATATCCCCTCTGAAAATTTCAACTAACTTTCACCCGGTTGTTTAGACTGGCTGAGCTTTTACTGCACCTGACATTGTATGCAGAAACCACTAGCAGCTGGATAAAACTGCGTGTTACTGAGGCGATGCGTGATCGCGAAATAT
>JTDE01004377.1:0-10224 GCA_014338405.1 Paragonimus skrjabini miyazakii
CCCCTTTCGAAAAGAAGCACTAGACTCGAGTTTCGCTCTCATTAGAGCTCATCAGTAGTGCATATCCCTATCCATCATCATCCTTAAACGAAGAAAGACTTAAATCAACGTTGGTGAACTCGTGTTATCAGTACCACAACTACACACCGCAAGTAAAACAGCTCCTAACGAAGCAGCACTTAGAAGTATCAATGTGTTAACAAAAGAACGAGCATATAATGCTTTTCCGATTGGATAAAGGAACGGGGGTTGTCTTAATGAACAGGATTGGTTACGTTGCCAAAATGAATGATATACTAGCTGATAGATCAAAATTCAGGAAGATGAATACGGAAAAAGACAAAACACCAGCTACAGAAAGAGCGATATCTAGAACGTTGCGTGGAATGAAACAGAAGGGGGTAATTGATTCGGCTACTTTCGAGCGCGTCCGCCTCACTGAAACAATAATCCCTAGGTTATATGGTCTGCCCAAAGTGCACAAAGCAGGCTTGCCTTTGAGACCTATTTTAGATATGTGTAACTCTCCCTATCATGATCTACCCAAATGGCTTGTCAGTCTGCTTGAACCTATCAGGTTGGAGCTAGCAAAACACAGTCTCCGGGACACGTTTCATTTCATTGACGCGGTCCAAGTCCTGAAGTTAAACAATCAAAGAATGTTCTCATTCGATGTTGCCTCAATGTTCACTGACGTACCTCTACAAGGGACAATTGACTATTTGTGCGGTTACATTGAGTGCAATAACAAACAGGTGGGCATCCCGAAAGATGAACTGAGATAACCGCTGGTGCTTTGTACGAGTAACGTTCGGTTTCTGTTCAACAAAGCAATCTACCGACAAAGAGATGGGGTGGCAATGAGCTCACCTTTAGGTCCCCTGTTAACTGACGTTTTCATGGGCAAACTCAAGACTAACTAATTGAGCGCGGTGATTCAACAATTTGCTTTTTATAAACGCTATGTTGATGATATCTTTTGCGTCGTGAACGATAATTCCAACATGAACAGAGTTATGGCAGTTTTTAACTCAGCCCACAGCAGTATTAAATTCACCCAGGAATCAGACAAGAATGGTCAAATAAATTTCTCGGATGTTGGCATAGTAAGACGAGAAGATGGTTCAATCCAACGACATGTGTACAGGAATCAAACTTGGAGTGGCCAACGCATTCATTTTGACAGTTTCGTTCCGCTAAATCAAAAGCAAAACCTTTTACGATGCCTGACGGGTAGGGCGTTAAAGATCTGCACTCCTGACTTTTTACAAGGTGAGCTAGAATTTCTACAAGAAATGTTCATGCAAAATGGCCACCCAATGCGTTTCATTCAGAAGGCAATGCAGGCGGTAGAGTTGAAATTTAAGTCACCTTCTGCGAATAAGAAACTTGCGTTTATCAGTCTTCCTTTCAAGTGTGATCCCATGGCCGAAGTCATCTCGAGGAAGCTCAAAAAGTCAGTCGAAACAACCTACCTTGCCGCTCAATTGTGCGTGAGTTTCCGTTCAACACCCATTACCATGTCACAACTCAAAGACAAACCTACACGTTCTACAACCAGCTGTTGTGCGTACTCATTTGTTTGCTCGTGTCGAGCATCGTACATTGGTCGTACTACAAGGCGATTGTTTGACCGAGTGCGTGAACATCATCCTGCGTGGTTGAATAGTGGTGTGGGTAAAACGGTTACAAGCGCGATTGTTGCCCATTTGACTGACTCTAATCATTCTGTCAGTAAGAAAGACGCTTTTTAGATTGTTTACCGAGTGCCAAGGAATCGATCAAAGATGGTGAGATTCCGAATGTTGACCGTTGCCGAGGCCATTAGTATCCGATTACGCAACCCTGACCTCTGTGCTCAGAAGAAGTTCGTGTGGACACTTAATCTGCCCTGGCCCACAATCAGTCAAGCTCACGAATTGGAACAGTGATTGCGCAACTGATAACACACACGCTATCCATAACCTCTATTGACCGTTTCTCTCACTCACCCAGTTACTGTTTTTCATACTTATTGTGTTGTACTTAGCCTGATGATCAAACACAGAAAACAAGTTTTGTTCGCTACCTCCTTGTTCTCATGACATAGGGAGCGACGTGATTAACTTATTATGTTCTGGTTCAATTTCTGGAGACCGCTTGCTTTTCCGTTTCTTCAGAATTTCAAACAACCAAGTAGATCCCTATCTGTCGTCGGGTTTGACTTCGATTGGCCTTGCAGAACGTGACTGAGAATATGAAAAGCTCAGAAGCACCTCCTTATTACTCTGAATGTTATCGAGAGTAATGCTTTCGGAGTGCATGTTTCCACCTTTATTCATTTCACGTCATCCATAAAGGGCGGGTTTGCCGTTCAACCGAAGCTTAAATGGTACACAAGCATTCTGCCACAAGGCAAGATTATCTTGTCCCCTAAGAAGACATAATTGAGTCTCTCCTTCTGGAACGTTACACAGCAAGATACTGTGCCGTGCCATTTGGAGGAAGGCGCGGTATGCTTCTACCTTCTGTAGAATTGGCCCTCACAGTACTCCGTCAAACGACCTAGCAATGTCGAAAAAATTGCCCCCAATATAACAACATTATCTGTAGCATCCGTTAGGCTGTCTATAGAAAACATTTTCGTCAAACAATGTTTATTTGGCAAGGATCCGTGCCGAGATACAGAGACAACAGTATTTTCAAGAAGATGCTTTTTGGATAGCTTTTTTGAGGATCGATCATGGCAATTTAGGGTAATTTACTCAGTAACGTGTGCAATGCACAGGTGGGTATGCGCTAAGCCCTCGTCCACTTTCAACTTAAAACGTTTTAGAAAAACATACGGGGAGCGAGCAGTGTTGGATACAACAAATTCTCCTTTCTCTCACATCCATTTGGATATTGTTCGTCCTCTACCTCCTTCCGATGGAAAGACTCTTCTGCTCACTTGTGTTTACCGTTTCACATGTTGGCCGATGGCTATTCCCATATCAGCCACCACTAGTGTTACAGTTGTCAGGACGTTTCTGCTCCACTGGGTTCCTAACTTTGGTGTACCCTCAGTAGTTACTATCAATAGAGGCGTGCAGTTCCAATGCCAGCTCTTCCGTGATATGACATGTATGCTGGGCTGCGAACACATTAAAACGTGAAACGTTTCCACTGGCGACTGGAAGCATCATTAATCGCCCAATCTTCAAGGCACAAATGAACGGAGCGCCTTCCACTTACCCTGTTAAGTATCAGATCAACCATTAAGGAAGATCTTGGAGTCACTTCGGCAGAACTAGTCTATGGATCAATTCTGCGACTGCCCGGTGAATTGTTCCAAGATTCACCCCACATAACTGATCCAATGAACTACGTGCAAGACCTTCGGAGACATATGGAGAACCCTCGCTCAATCCCTACGCGGAAGCATACATGACCCAGTCGTATTCCCTGAGACTTACATACATGCAAACATGTGTTTGTCCGCTGTGACCTCCATACTCTGGACCATTCAAAATAATATTACGTGATGACGAGTTCTCCACCATCGATCGAGCAGGGAAACGTGATACCGTCAGCATTGACCGTCTGAAAGTGGCGTATGTGGACGGTGACTTTACACAATCACCAAACAAATTAACACGTCAGTTTACAACAAATCCCCCTCTCCCTACCACTCAGGTAGTTCCCACACTCCCAGTGAGCACACCTCCTCACATCCAGTTACAGCTTACGGACACCAACACATCCCCGCCACATTTAACCACTCGCACAGGTAGACATATTAATATGCTTACTCGTTTCCGATAACTCGCCTCAGTGTTGTTAATTCTACCTTCTATCCGAGCATCAACACTCGCTTTATATGCTCTGGGAGGGGAATATTGTAGAGTTTTCATTGTTTTGCGCTTCATTTTTCGAACATTCTGTAACTGCTGCATCAGACCACATTGTACATTTTTGTTGGCCTTGAGCAGAGACAACAACACAACACGTTTCCGAATAAACTGTGCCAAACGTGCTTGCTGGTTCTTCCTACGATGCCAGTGGTTGCCTTCCAGTTTAAAACATCCTCTTTATTGGATTAACTTTCAGCTCTGTTACTTCGCATCCTCAGCTACGCTTGGAACAATCCGAATACTTTCCAGGGTCTTTGGACGCCTCACGAACATTGCCAGTCTTTGGTGAGTCCAATCCTTGACATCACTCGTTATAGTTGTATCGAGAATTACTGTAGTTCACACATCTGTTCAACTACACGTGTACTCGACAATTCCAATAATACATTGTCAAATGACCGGATTAACGAGATTATATTCCAAGTCCAAAACGTCAGAAAGACGATCGGGAGAATTGGAACTCATACGGCACTGTTTAGTTCACCATTGATGTGAATCGACCGGATACACAAATTAGCCAGAGAAGGCATCCAAAATGGAGGGACTCAACACGAGTCCACATACAGCCACCAGTCAAAGGGAGACGAATTGACTAAAACAAACGGGTACAGATGTATGTGGGAACGTGTCAAACAATACCATGAATGAAGTTTTGACAGATAAGATATGATGGTTACAAGAAAAAAAACATTTCATGTGCAGTTAAAGTGCAAAATTCATCGTGACCGTTTGGTGCACACAGCAGGGACCAATAGAGGCAAATTTAAGATCGATTTTCCACAGGCAAATCAAATATGTCTCAAAGGATTCATCGCTCAGCATCATATCAGCCAAAAGCCGACGAACGTACCAGACGAATCTCAGAAGATTCAAAAGAGTCGTTGTAAGATTTTGCACAGAATACTCGTTGGGCTGACTGATCGAGAGCTGACAGGAGAGGACCGACTACTGGATTCATAATTCGGGATCATGGCATCTTCCTTACCTTTCGTTGGAAAGATGCCAACGGAAGCAGTCGACATAAAGGAGTCGTGGAACGGTTTGACTAGTACAAAAGGCGTTTTCTTCAGTATTCCTGGGTGACTGTGGCCCATAATCACTGGTCTGGAAGAGTCAGACTTTTGAAGTAAATCATGAACGTCGTGCGTTGACAATCCGGCATGTAGGGGAGGTTGCTCAAATGGCTCAGGAATGCTGACGAAAGCATCACCGCCTACTACACTCAGGCTCACCCGTCACTGTCGTTGGAGAAACATCCATCGTCACCAACCACCATAAAGTTGGATTTTACCTGAACAATACACTTCAACCGTTCTGTTCCTTATTCCCACGAGCATCCATAATGCAGGGAAAATTTTCGCGATGAATGGGCGTTCAGAACTCCATATTGGCCAAGCTATTATCGAGATTTTCAACTTTTTGACGTTTTCGAGCAATTATCGAGGTCCCATGCTGAAGTCTGCTCAATTCTTCGCCAGACTTCAAAATTTCCTGTCCTCGCTCGCCAAAATTGGACTATTTCAATATTATTCCGAAAAAAGTTACATCAGATAACGGCGAAATCCTTCGAAGATGAATTTACATGTATTTCTCGGCGTGACCTTGACATATTCGAAACTTCGTCTTTACCTAACCTCGTAGAAGGTAAATTAGTGTAACATCTCACTTTTTAAACTGAATCTGTGGAACAGACGAACTGCCTTCTTTCCTTATGTGTAAATCGAACGGTGCAGACTGTGGCTATTTTTCCTCTGATTTCGTCTTTTATTGTCGACAGACTTCATGTGTGTTTTATCATATATTGATTTATTGCTTTGTGCCGCACGTTATTATTTATCGTGATCGCGCACATTCGAGTGTGTTCCCCAGAAATGCGTTGCGAAAAATATATTATTATCTACAGAAAGTCTCCAGTTCGCTTTAGCCATCGTTCCTGTTGCGTTTCTTTATGAAGTGGATATCCTTCAAACTTTTGAAATTCTAGACAACCGGTCGGATTGCACCCTTGTCGATGAGTCAGTAGTCACGGAACTTGGAATGAAAGGAAGACAGAGACAACTGAAACTGTATACGCCTAATATAGAGATCATGTTCGAATCGGTAGCCGTCCAATTTGATGTTGCCTTCATTCTAAGACGGCCGTCCAAGTTCTACGAGCATTGCCAGTGAAGACGTTGCTTAAATCACATACATTTCGTCCGAATAACCTACAGTTACTGTCATGGCCGTGTCTACGACATATATCATCTGGCCCACAGTCCAACAACAATATCGGTGTTCTTATTGGGTGTGACGTCCCAGAAGCGCACTGGGTCACTCCTCAGCGCGAATGAAAGAAGCACAGAATACTACGCGGTTAAGACAGTCTTGAAGTTGATGTTGGTGGGCCCAGTTGGAGGATCAGTCAACGCCCGGGCGGCAGTGAACCTCACATGTCTTAACGCGTTACCAGATAACCTGGAATGATTGTACCAACAAAACTTTTTTGACGCGGGCTACTTAAATGGAAAAAAAGTGTTTATGGATGGTCATCAGGCTATCGGGATGATAAAGACTTCAATACTCTTAACTGATGGTCACTACCAGATAGCCCTCCCCTGGCGTCCTGGATCTTTCCTGCCACTTGACAACAGATTTATCGCTTTGAAACGCCCGCGCATGCGCTGATAATGCCTTGTAAAATGTGGTGATGAGGAAAAGCATCATTCTCAAGTAATGAGTGAGCACATCAAGGATAAGAAAACCAGTCGTTGATGGTAACTAACTCACTGTTCTATGTTCCATCCCGCTAAGACACAACAGTTTTGAATTGTCTTCGACTGCGCAACAAAGTATCTAGGCCAACCTCCGGACGATCAGCTGTTGTCTGTGCTGGATTTAACAAATTCCTTGGTTGGTGTGTTGTTGCCAATCGGACAAGAGAAGATTGCAGTTGGGACAGACATCGAAGCAAGGTTTCACCAAATTCATGTACCAGATATCGACCACGGTACACTAAGATTTATTTGATGGAAGAATGCAGAGATGCAAGGCCATCCAACGGCGCTGCTTCCTTTCCCAGTTGTGCTGATTACCTCGAGAGGAACCATTTCTGCAGGTATCCTATGGGTGGCAAAGAAAAGCTTTCAATTGGACGACTGTTTATTCGGTACAACAACCGTTTACGAAGCTAGAGGTTCAGCCGATCAGTCAGAGATTCTGTTGGCAAGAGGTGGCTTTAACTTCACGAATTGGACGTTTGATGACGAAGAGCTATTAACACTGCCACCAGAATGGGAACGTACGTTAACAACGCAGCGACGTTACCCAAACGAACCTAATGTACAGGAGACATTGGGGTTGAAGTAGGACTTCACGAATGATGCCTGAAAGTTTGATGCCCCACCGATAGAAAAGTCGTTCATTCGGACGAGCATTCTTTTCTATTATTCTTCGATCTACGATCCACTGGGGTACATTGCGCCCGTCACATCGATTGCCGGACGGATACCACAGCAAATATGTGAGGTTCACTTGTCGTGAGACGATCTGATTGAAGGCGAAGAACTAGCTTTGTCGACAAAGTAGATGGCGATACTACCATGTCTCAACCAGTTTTGTTTGCAAAAGCGCATTAAACCCAACGGGGTAAAACCTTGTATTGACCTCCGGCTGCATATCTTCGCCAATGCCTCTGACACAGCATACAGAGTATTCGCTTATATCGTGAGGTCCGTCGGTTGTTAAGTCAAACACTGCTTCCTAACAATCGCAAATGCTCGGTTGGCTCCAGCTCGCTTACCAGGCATGTTTCTTTTGGAGTTGGAGGCTGCCGTTTCGCGGTTAAACTGACTAGCATACAGAGCGCCAGTTGGAACTGCCAGGTGGGTCTACTACATTTTTGATTGACTCAATAATTGTTCTGCACAATGTGTTAATTTGTGCAAGCGGTTCCAGACCTTTTGTCTATCGGTTGGCCACCATTCACGAAGTTTACCCATCACAGCAATGATATTATGCTGACACGAAACGCAATTTAGCAGATCACGTACCACTCTGGATTCATGCCCACGAACCTCGGAGGTTGGACCGATAGTTACATGGCTCTAGATTCTTACGCAGTAAGGGACTTGAATGGACAAGTCCTGATGAAACCGAACCGGAAGCGATAGAAGACACTGAACAAGCTTGCAACGTCGCCATTATCCAAACCCAAGAACATCCACATTTTTTATGTCAGATTTTGGAGACATCCATTGGACAATTTAACAGAGACGTGAAGCAGATAGGTTAAATCGGAGACGACCTTGTAAATTCTGATCCAAGGAAAGATAATGACTGGACTTTATCCCATTAACTTATGTGAATAAGACTCTCGTGGTCTACGAGATCGAACCCAGTGGGGAGGGTAGCATCCGTTTGGAATTCCTCTTTATTCGCCGTCTACTCCACTTTTTGTGAATAGCATTTGATAGCATAATTGTGCCCATATGAGGATCGCTATGGCTGTCTTCTTTAACTTGGACACTTTCTGCTATGTTTAACCATTGACGGCCGAAAACTCTTTTGGGACGTACTATTTCGAAAGTATGTGACATTTCGCACTGATTCCGTGTATCTACTGTTATCTATTTGCTGATACCCATGTATTTTCCACCATAGAAACAGTACCGAGTTGTTTGTGGTTGTTACCAGTTGGATTTGACCTCGAGGTGTTGTTCTGCTGGTGCCCAGCTGACCTCCAGAGTAAAAGGCGGAGCAGATTTCATAACGTGATTAAAAACCAGGTCACCATCGAATCACGAATTCAAGTTCAAATGGATACAAAATGGCTGAGTGGGCCCAGTCGTCAGTTTCCATGCCATAAATTCGACAGTCGATACTGAATCTTCGACAAAACTGATTTATTCGATAATGGATGAGATGCAAGCCGAATTCTATTACCCGTGTTCACCTGTAGCAAGCCAGTGCTTTGCTGTGCTGGCAGACTACTTCCGAGCTTACTCTACGGGCATCTATGAACATAGTATTTGCGCGACTCATTGGAATAAGAGTTAATGAGATTAGCTATGCCTCAGCTCGGGACCAAGGTGCACTGGGGAGATGCTGATCTAAACATACATGTAAACATAGGTATCAAGAGCTATTTAATCCAAGCTGAGGTGAGGGAGGATCTGTAATTGATCAGGGTGATATATACTAAGAGTTCATAGATTAAGGGCTAGCGAGAAATGATCTATGGATGGAGATTTGGAAGAAAACGTGACACTGATTATAGGGAAACAGCAACAGCAGGAATGTAACAATAACTGGTGTAAGAAACCTTGCCACGAAATGTACGATGATCCACTGTAGTATCTTGAAGAGGTGTTGAACTACCAAACTAAATGAACTGTACAACGTACTGCAGCGTCACACGGCTGTGTTTTGCTTGTGATGGCCGTCTCGCAAAAATTCTAACAGCCTCCTTTCTACTTTTGATTGCCGCGAGTTCCGACAGATATCGTGGAGCCAAAACAATTGAACAGGTCTTACATCTCTTCACGACGTTGATGGCATTTTTGCGAGAGAAGTTTATGGAAGTAATATCGCTCCTTCCCTCCAAGCCAAAACAACGACTTAAACGCTTTGACTATTATTTATCAGTTTCAACACATTACAACGCGAAAAAGTGAAAATCGAAATCACAAAATATTTTTCTCAGGAGGTCTCGAAACAAAAACATTTGGAAAAATACCCCCTCAGCGCCTCCAGTCTGAGACAGCAATCCTCCGTAGCACTTAGCATGAGCGCCTAGCCGTGTTATATGAAGCCGATGTCTGGGTGTAGCTTGACTAACTTCTAGATAAGAGGCCGATGGTGCTCGTCTCACGGGACGATGGGACTGCCGGGATTGCTGCATCCGGAATTGCAGACGTACCCGACCGTATATGCAACGGAAACAATTGCTGTTTGTCCGTTGTTGCTGCTTTCAGGTGCCAGGGGTGCAAATAATTGCAATGACGTTTCCATATGCCATTGACACAGTGGCCATATATCTTTTTATACCGACCACTCACTTTTACGTTTTGCCAATTGGTGCGACCAGGTTGACAGACATGAACGTAAATGGTTGTTCCAATGGTGATGCTATTATCGAAATTTTGGGACGGCAAATTTGTCGGATTGTCCGACGGAACGAGAGTGTGATAGACTGTGCGACCCATGTGAACTTCAACTAATAATCCACTATCGGAAGATACAGGGTTGAGGGTTGCGCCGTAGACGAACAGAGAACTCTGTGGAACCTTGGCTGTGATCCCCTCCAAGCAAAGTCTGAGCAGCGTTCGCTTGAGAGCGTCTAAAAAGCGTTCAGATTGGCGATCGGACTGTT
>JTDE01004377.1:16811-37532 GCA_014338405.1 Paragonimus skrjabini miyazakii
GGACTTTATAAAGCTGGATGGTCATGGAATTTCAACTGCCAACTTAGTCCGCGACCTGGGTATACTTTGCCCAAACTCAATCAATTTCGCTGGACATATATCCATCGCAGTAACCAAAACTAGACGAGCGATTGGGTACATTAAGCACGAATTCTTCTTTCCTGCAGCTCAACTATACCTTTATAAGCTGTGCGTACGACCTCAACTTGAGCACTGCACGTTCATATGTAGTCACTTGCGTAAGTCTGATAGGCTAGCTCTGGAAAGTCTCCAACGTACATTCACGAAAGGTTTAGTTTGTTATCCGTCTTCTCCGAACTACAGAGAACGTTTCCAGACTCTTGAACTAGGTCCTCTTTGGCAACGGCGTCTCAAGCTGAACCTTGCACTTATGTATAATCTAGTTTATGGCAATACATTTACTGTGAAACTCGCGATTCACCTTCAGCATAGCTCAAAATACAACATCACGAACAGAGAGTTCACCTTGACGGCTCTTAAATCTCGTAAAAATCTGCATTCACATTTTTCCCTAGTGAAATATACTTACATTTGGAACAAACTCCCACACGCAATTAGAGCCCGTAAGAATATACATCAATTCAAACGAAGCTTAGAAACTTTCCTGACATTAAGGAACGTCATGTTTATTTTCAAACTCTGCCTGCCTGAAGATGATATCTTTGAAGACGGACCTAATAACATCTTAACATCTGATCTCATCTAATAACATCTGAGGGCAAACCTATACCACATTATGCAACGTCATATACACTTCGAACTAATCAAAGTTATCAACTTCACCATTCGAGACATCTCTCAAATTCGAAACTTATTATTTCTCCAGCAGGATAGATCTTGTACACAGTTATGTCGAAAACTTGCAGCTGGACAACAAAACTATAGCCGACATATGGTAACATCATACACACCCCTGTTCGTAGTAACTAAACCATCCTGGTATACCCATACTCCATACTTAATGATTACAAGTTGTGTATAGTTATCGACCACTATGCAATAGCTGTGAGCGTTAAAACTGTTTGAAATATTTATATTACATTTTGGAAAAGAAAAATATATATATTTATTTTGAAAAATACATATAACTTGACCTGTACGCCTCAAATGATTACATACAAATATGTTCATCTTCCTGCCCTAACAGACCATCTGAAAATCTTTCCGTGTTGCCAAACATCCTTCACATACCACATAACGCCCGTATATTCTAAATCGATATCGGAATTCGGCTACCTTCATAAACTAGATGAAGCCGTGAATCGATCTTTTTCCGCGTTATTCGATAACAGCTGTTCGCTAGAGATATACATTTTATTAACTAATACTAAATTATAAATTTTATATAAAAGGTTTAGTCAGAAAATATCAGATTCTACTGTTCATCATACTTCACATGATCATTTCACGTTCTCCTGTTTATCACGTAATTTTGCTTTTCATTCTCAATTCCACGATAAACTTTAACGCGAGAGAACATTCCATAACGCCCGGGCAAACAAAATCCCGTACTGGTTGGACAATTCGCGAGGTTCGTGAAAATCCGTCAATTTTGAGGAAATAACCGAGTCCTGTCCAGAAGATCTTCCATTTCTCCGCACAAATTGGGACCCTTCTATCTTCCTTCATCTTCACAAAAGTTTCTACATAATTTTCTGGAACCGTCTACATCAAATAATGGGGAAATCCTTCGGCCGTTCATTTTCTCCATCCTGAAAAATCTTCCTGCAGCATGCAAGCCGGCTGTTTCTACTCGGGTCGTCCGTTACACTTTTGGACCAACTGTGGGGCAATGTGGAAACACCAGGGGACAGCGTTCTTCCGAAGTAGGGGTTCCAGCAAATCCTGCAAAAGGAAACAACAACAAACAAACATGAGCCAAAGGCCCAGTAAGCCATGCACACGACTTACACAGACGATAACTAGAACGGCGCCGACAACACAGCAGCACGCTCCGTCACCAATTCAAATTCAACTAGTGCGCGCTTGCTGGTTTCGGTCGCACATTACACTTTCTTCTGGCATGACCTCGAACACAAGGCCAACGTTAACCATATGAAGCGAGAAATGATGTAACTACTCAGCAATTTTTATCGAACATTACCATGTGTATACTGATCACGATTTTCTGAGCGTGTTTCTCACAGATTCGTTAAGAAATACACCCGTAGAATGTGTCAGGGTTCACGGCTATACGCAGTCTATCGGGGAGGCTGTAAACCGGCGTAGGCTACAGCTACATGGTCAAGGGATTTGTGCGTATTGAAGTACATTCTGGTGTATGAGGTCATTTATGCCACTACGGGCACAAGATAAGAACCTATGGAGTATAATAATAAGCCGGTTCATTTCCATTACTCAAAATGTGCATCGCATTTCATTACATTCTAATATGGCCCAGTTTTTAATGTATTTCTTCACAAACTACGCACTTCATTTTTCACGTATCTTGCTTACATTTCGTGTCGTTATGGAGTGTCTTAGGGGTCGTTAGAAAGAGAACAAGGAGTGAAACAGTAATCTATTTATAGCTGTTTTGAGCTAGTGCACATGGGTTCCGTGTAAACAGGATGAACGCTCCATGAACGTCATCATGGATCATGTACTTTAAGCCTGTGCTACATCCGTCACACCTTTGTAGTGGTCAGGGCTAGTTACTGAATAGACTAGGTAAATGCGAGTGTTCCTCACTAGGCTATCGATGACAACAAAATGAACTAATGGGACAAAATAGTTACAAAGTTCCAACAAGTTATGGTAATCAAAAAGGTTTGACTCACAGGAAAGTGTTCACAAGTGTTCGAGTTGACCACCACAATATTCCAAATTACCAGTATCCGGAAGTGAGTGGTACCACAGAGTTGCTGTAGGCTGCTGAAGCGCAATCAGGAATTCGACGATGTTCGTAGTACAACGGAGCTAAAAAATTGGATGATAGATCCGTGTAGTATCGTCAAACGACTGCGCAACGGAGAGAAGAGCAGACTGGCGTGCACAAAATCTGTATTGAATTGCAAGGTCACTTTTATCAATTTCCACAAAATGCAAAGGTGATACAAAAAGTTGTTGTACAAAAATGAAGCATCGTCTGCAAACAAAAATAAGCAAATCTCTACACCTTTCGCTCGGGTTTTTCTATACACGTTTGTGCATCGGTGTGTACCGAAGATTTCAAGGTTTCTGATTGCAGTACATGGTCTCTTTGGGTACGCACACAACGTCATATGCTTTAAAGCATATGGGAATTTCCATAAGAACCATGTACAATAATCCTACGCCGTTGTAAACCTCTTGATTCAGGGCAGAACAAGGCGGAATGTTGAAGGTTTACTCAGATAAAACTGGTTCTGTACATAAATAAGCAACGGTTAGCAAATTATACAACTTACAACCAAGTTAACTCTGTGCACAGAATTTAATCGTCAGCAAATATCAACCAATAACACTGTAGTGTAAACAGTTCAATGCGGCGGTACAAAACAAACAAAGAGCGAGTTCATGGGGAAGTTCGTAATGTTGATGCAGGGTTGATTGCGTGTAATAATGCAAGAAACGTTATGCCAGTAATTAATGTAATCAGTACAGGGGGATATATGTATAGGACATACAGTACGATGGTGTGACCAATGGGGTATAGGTATGGAGATTAGTTGAGATTGGCATTATGCACACGGCTGGTAGAAGACGGTTGGCCGAGCGGTAGCGTCGCTGCGCAGGGTGTGGCGGTTCTGTGGTTTGATCCTCCTACCAACCTTTTGCCATCAAACTATCAGTTTCAGTTGGAATTATCCGAACACAACTTCCATTGATTCTGGCCGGAATCTACAATACCATTGTTATTATTATTATCAAATCATATGTTTCAAGCTTCGCCAAAACAGCTATGTTTTACCGCCATCTTGAGAGTGGCATTGCAGTCTGGTCCCCAATCTCCAGAAGGATAAGGGTCTACTTGAAGCTGTCCAGCGAAAGACCACAATGACAGTTCTAGGTATACATATAGAGCGGCTTGATTAACTTATAATGTACTGGTTCAATTTCTGGAGACCGCTTAATTTTTTCATTCCTTCAGACTCTCAAACAACCAAGTAGAGCCCTATTTATCGTCTTTACGAATACTTCTTTGAACGGACATGCTATCGATTTGAACATCAACACAATCTATTGGAATGTCGGTATGGCTCTTTTGCCATAGACATCTGTAAAGTTTGGAACTCTACCTAACAGTATTGTCACCGTCAGTTCGCCACAAGCTTTTAAAGTTTGTTTAGATCGAATATTTCTCCCGTTGTTCAGACACTGTTCCTATTTTGATCTCAGGTTCTTCGAACTCGGCCTTGTGATTTGCAGCCCCGAGAAGCGGAGCATTCACAAGCTCAACTCCCTTCTTTCGTCATCGGCTCCTTGAACAGTTAAAGCAAACTTTTTCGCAGGGCAACCTATCCTACCCGATCAAAGTTGGCATAAATGTATTTATGTTCGTATATATATAGTTAGAAAATTGTTCCGACGTGAAAAAATGTGTGCGCGTCCGTATATGTGTATATATAGAAATAGAAGAAATCGGTGTGCACACGTAAGTAAATATATTTTTAATGCATACATATACATATACATTCGTAAATATACTAAAATATACGTACATGTTGGTGTGCATATGCTTCGTTATGTAGCTGTGTATATGCTAATATGTATGAAAATTTTTATTACCTTGTCAACGTGAACATAGTAGTGGCGTTCACGCGCGGGCCACTATGGGCCAAATGAAAATCCACGTGGGCATCACCTCCCTTTTCATAATAATTTGCCTGCCTTGTTTAACGTTGTCCCACCAAGTGAATACTGTTAGTTATGGCCGTGTGCACTGAACATTCCATCCTACCTTCCTTCCCCATAAAAGCTCAGTGAGGTGCATCGAACTGTGTGTTGGCGTCAGGTCGTTTTCCATCGCATCGGCGACACGTTGTGGCATCCATAATGTATGGTAACGCAAGGGTTATATTTTCATAGTTAACGCATTCACAATACTTGTCATGTTGGTAATGTGTGTACAAATTCCGGGCGTATGTCCCCGTCATCTGAACTCACGTAAGTTGGGTATATGCAGGATGTAACAAGGAAGAAATAATTGGCAGTGCACTGACCAACAGCTATGTGTGAAAGCAATGCACAGTAATGTAAACGGGAATGCATGTTAATAACATACCGATCATGAAGTGTTGTCGGTTACACACTCGCTCAAGCTGCTTTTCTCTACGGCCGGTCGCCAGCATTTTGAAACCACTTAATGATTTCTTGCCCAAAGGAATCTGTGACTGTTCCTGGAAGCTTTGGGTTTGCTATGACCGCCTCCAACGGAAATACGTCAAATCCCATCTTTCGACATATCCGTGGTCGTTTTGGTGAAATGCAGTTTGCTGCTGTTTTCCTACTCACTGCCTTCGAGCTTAGTGCCCTTCAGAACGTGTCATTGAAAGTGATAGACAGCATCCTTCAGATAAAGTCCCCCAATGTTGCTACATCCATTCGTGACCATTCGGAATCAAGTAAAGGGCATATACAGCACAAATGACAATAATCGCACAGGAGTACATGTATGTACTTAAGTGTATGCATGCATATAAACGTACCAAATTAAGTATACGTATGTGTATATATGCATGTCTTTTGCCATGTTTTTGTTCATATGTACGCATACTTGAACATATACAAGTATACATACATATGCGGTGAGCAGAAGGAAACGAGATTGTAGCCCTGCTGAAGTCGAATCAGCTCCGTTGGTGTTATAACCCGATTCCACTGAACAAGAGCGCGAATAACTTATATGAACAACAGTTAACGAATAACGCTAATAGACACCCCTTCGGATTGGCCCCAAAACTGCGAACGATAAGGACCAATGACAACACATAGAACAGACTTCGGATGGACAATGTAGTTAGCTACCATACGCTTTGAGAATTTGCACGAGGAACTGGTCGATATTGTAAATGACAAACCATTCATCCTGGCTTCGTGTACCCATTACACTCGGAAGCCGAATTTGTGCAAAGTGGAGACACCGGGGTACCAAGTTCTTCCAATGTAAGCGTTCCAGCGATAGTACTAAAAAAGTAGACAACAAATGCAGGCGTGAAGCAACGGTCTAGTAAGTCATGCATGCGATTTACTCAATCGGAAACAAAATTCGCTCCAACAACACAGCGGCACGCTGCGTCACAGTATTTATAGAAAACCCTTGATCTTGTGGCCGCATGAGTGCGTGAAGAAGTATTTGAATTCCACGCCAATACATACCGCAGTAAGAGCTTGAGATATCTGATTTCTGATAGCAGAATCGTGTTCTTCGAATCAGGTTTATCCTCACCCCAACATTTGGCTGGGTCATGCTCGACGAATGGGTGATGATCCTATTCCGAAGCGGCTACCGTGTGGACGACTGAAATGAGGTAGGCAAAATGCCGGCCGTCAAAAGCCAAGATACCATGATGTTGTGTTGGTAGGCTTTTTACGCCGTAACACTGATTTTCGACGTTGGGAAGATCCGGTGTTTTACCGGACGCGCGTCAGCAAGTTCAACGAGCAGCTATTGCGTGGCTCAGAGCAAAACGCGCAGTGCGCTAAGGAAGCACCTGTGCCATAAGTCGTGATGACGTGAATATATGGCGTTGCAATTTGTGCAACCGCGGAGGCACCGGCCGCCCTGGATTAGGAAGTCATCAGTGTACCCTTAATGCACCGTCATTGAAGAGACGACGAATACGTTAGGCTCAGGTGGGTCCTATCCGCGTTTCCACTTTATTTTTGTCAATGGTTGCATCGAACAAGAAAATGACCACTAATTCGCTGCTTTCGGAAACTTGGGTGTTTGCGGTCTTCTACCCTGATACTAGGTCACAACTCATGGTAGACCGGAGGCTATAACTGGAGACTAAGGTTGTATTTTATGCTCACGAAGTGTCCACTCACGCTCTTATGCCAGTAGTGGAAGGCAGAGACATCGATTCTGTAATCGTTACTCCAATAGTTGACGCCTCAAGCACGGGCACAAACGTTGAAGGCGATGAAACTGCTCAAAACCCACCTCCCGATTTATTTGTCTCAAAACACACCGAAACGCCTTGCTGAAACTTCTTTCTTACAAGAATTCGGAACAATAGATGCTTGTTGGGGCCGACTCCTGTGATTCAAAAAGCACTTATTTGGCCCGCTCCACTGGGTGTTTCCATCAGTGGCCCCGTAATGCCGAACACTGCCCTCGAACCGGGCCCCCAGAAAACGAGAAATCAAATTTTCCACGGGCCAAGATTTTGAAATACCCTCTCGAAAAGCGGATATTAACGGGGACACGAAGTCGCAGGCTACCACGTCAAGAGTGCTGGTCAGGCGTTCTGTAGGGTCGTCGACCCATGCACGAGCGGTGATGTCGCGCTCCCAGCCTAAAAGGAATGCTGTCAGCACAACTTGGCTAAACAGACCGAGTCCAATGCCAAAGCCTTCATCAATTCTAGGTCTAATCTCCCAAGTTCCTCGTCACACTCTTCTTTCTCTTTTTTCGCGAAGTCCAACGAAAAACTAGCTTTTAAATGCACGTATGTAAACTGTCTGAGTCTGTTCAGTAAACTTCCGAGAATCAGACAGTTAGCACATGACACCCAACCCCATGTGTTTTTTGTCACGGGGACCAGGTTCACAGATGACACTTGTGACAATGACTTGAGTGTCCCGGAGTATTCAATTTATCCAGCTGACCGCACCCGATGGAGAATGGAGGGTTCTGCGATTTTCCTTCACCAGTATCTTCCAACACCCACGATTATCGGCGGATTTTATTCATCCGATAAATGTGACACTCTGTGGCTTCCACTGGTATTGCGTGACTAAGACTCACTCCTAATGGGAGTTATTCAGCGTGCTGTCTCACCCAATGTCATCAACGTCGATACCCATCCCAAAAACCTAGACGACTTCCCAGGGCTACAACGCTTCGTCCATCCGCACGCTATTAATGACTTCAACGCACTCAAGATAAACTGGGCATCAATGTCTCATTAGGACAGTGAAATTGCATTTTCGACTTTTTATCGACGCTGATACGATGAAGAGCATGGATACAGCATCGTTCTTTCAGCTTCCCTCCCTGTACGACCAAGTCGTCATTAATGAGAGCCACTTGGTGGACTGAGTGACTATCAAGTCGACACCTGGATACAGCGATCACTTTCTGCACACCTTTGATCGCATCTGTTAATTGTTACAACAACCAGCAAAAACGTCCTCGGTTCGAACTTTTAATCAGGCTGATTTTAACGGACCGAAAAGCTGCCTAGGTTTGCTCCTTCCTGATTATAACTTCATGAACCAGAACTACCGTGCCTATCAAGCGAGGCTGAGAAACTGGACGACATATCTGTACCACAGACACTGTGCGCTCCCTCTTATCGGCCACCCATTCCGTGCAGAATACGTCGTCTCTTCGACGAAAGTTCCCATTTATTTGCGATGCACATGTCAACGAAAAAGTTGGAGGACTTAATTGTGCCCCACACTGTTCGAAGTAAGTGCAGGTGGCCAAGCCGTTGACACGTCAACCTCGTACAAGAAAAGGTTCTCCCCGAAGCCCGCGGGAGTAGGAACTTTGTATTTAATTATTTGCGATGACCAACGAAGATTAAACCACCAGCGTTTTCTTTGCGACTACCCGAAGGGATGACTTCATCTAACTGTCTATCTGTGGCCAAGTTATTCAGGGAGTAGTACTCGGCAGTCTACAGCGTCACACTGCCGGACTGACATCATATCCTACCGCTGCAGATTTTCCGATAACCGCTCGTTACCAGGCAGTTCTCTGTGGTATGATTTGAAGACCGTTAATTTAGCATTACTTCATACAGTGCTATGGGCTCCGAAAAGATTCATCTCAAAAGTGTCAAAGAATCAGCCGCCGGTCTGATGGAACCCTTTGATAAGTTGTTTAGACATATTCCGGACTGGCGTTTTCCCTAGTGCATGGAAGGGGGCGACAGTCACACCCTTATTAAAGCGGGCGAACGATACCACCAGGCTAGCTGTCGAACAACCAGTCTTATGGGCTTTCCGTGCAAGATAATTGGGTTCCCGTTAAAGTGCGCCATCCCCAACCAACTCTCGTCAAACCATATTTTTCTTCCATCCAGCTTGGTTTTTTTAACAGCAAGTGCACCCCATTTTATGGATAGTCTGACGGAGGCTAAAGATAATGGCCTCATCTCAGATACCATCTTCTTTGACTTCGCCAAAGCTGTTGACCGTGTCCCACACTACCCTCTGAAACACAAATTGGAAGCCCATGGTATTCAAAGAGAGGTTTTTCGCTGGATTACCTCTATTCTTGATAATAGAACTTTTGGAATAAAAACCAGGTCAGGCCTTTCGTCTCCCTTCTTCCATTTCTGCGATAATTCTTCAAGGGTCAGTGCTAGATCCTCTGTTACTTCTTATTTATAATAACGACCTTCCGTACAACGCTTTCAGTAACGCCCTTATATACGCGGATGACCTAAAAGTCTGCAGTGCCGCTGATCCCAGTGCACTACAGATTGATCTTGACGCGATTAAGTGCTGGTCGGACGATTGCAGTCTCATACTAAATGACACTATGTGCGCACATATGACACTCGACGGAGATTCTGGCAATGCCTTCGTGATTTATTGTGCATTCAGCACAGTAGATATCATGAAACTCGATCTGTAGAAAGATCTCAATATCTAGTTGTCGTCTAACTTATCTTTCGTGTGTCAACACGAGATGATGACAAAAGAGGGATTTGCCACTCTTAGGATGGTTAAGCGCACTTTCCCCACACGGACATGAAAGCGTTTTAAACACTACAGTTTACATAAGACCGCCCCTTGAGTATGTTAATCGGGTCGTGTATACTGCCGTGAAGAAAGACACACTAGCTGTTGAGCGTGTTCAGCGCGCGGCTACCAAACTATAGTCTGGTGACTATAGTCACGGACCTAAGAAATGTTGCGTATAAGTCTCGACTTGACATTCTTGATTTTTATCCACTTGAACTTCGACGATTTCATGGCGATTTTATTTTCATACATCTCTTCTTTACAGTAAGTCTCGTGGAACAATTCTTTATCGTGGCGAATGACAAAGGTCGGCGAGGACATAACAGGAAGCTTTTCGAGCCTCGTCCTCAGACCTTCCTTAAGCAACAGTTCTTTTCTCATAGCAGTAGGTTGTAATTAGAAATGGACTATATGAACCGGCTATCAAACGTATAAGAATCGCAAAACACAATTAGGCACAAGAACACAAAACGTATAATGTTGAATCGTACAAGATATTGGAATAGTAAAGCGATTGCATAACGGGAGACAAAGCATTTCAGCCATGTTCATCACATCCGCCACACCTTGACTGAACCTGCAGATATTTGTAATTCCGTGGTGGTTTGGATTCTAAACGTTCAGATCTTGTGACTTTGGGTTCCTCAAGTGTTTCGTGTACTTCAGGAATAGTCTGTACTTCAGTGATGTCGTTTGCTTCCAACACAACGGTATTATCTAGAAAAGACTCATCAGAATTGGGAGCAACAGGGTTTCTTTTGATGGATTGACCTCCAGAACTGAACTCAACCTGGTCAACATATCTTCGACCGTAGAAAAGGTCTTCCATGTCAAGAATTTCAATAATACGATTTCGTGAGAATAAAGAACTATTCCATTGGCAGGACGTACATCGTTGCCTTTGAAAAGTGTGACATCAACTGTTTTTGTACCGTCAGAGAACGAGGTTTGAAAAGGACTGCGCGACTCTTCCCAATTGCCGAATATGATTCGTTTCTCTATTACTTGAGAAAATTATCCATTCCTCGAACAAGTTCCACAGATGAGTTAAGTGTTAAGACAGCATTGGCAGACCGCAGTATGCGTCCAATATTTTCTGCAAAACCGTTGGCCTGTGGATGTCGCGGAGCAGTAAACAATTGCCATCACCCAAGTCCTTCAATCCATTCCTCCACAGAATTGGCAGTGAATTGAGTACCATTGCCAGTGACCAAAGCAGCAGGTACGCATTCGCGGCAGGATAATCGTTTGAAAACATATTGTGTAAAGTCTGCACTCGGTCATGAAGTGAGAAAAACTTCAGGCCATCCAGAGTAGGTATCAAAAATCACTAGGGCATAGTAGTTCCCTAGGAAAGGACCAAAGTAATCAACATGAACTCTCTGAAGTGAAAGCCATCGTGACTGTTTTGTATAAACCTGGTGTACATATATCGTAAACTGTTTGGCAATGTGTTTAATATATGATCATAATTTCAGCCACCAAGAAAATAAGTGTGCAGGCGATCTCATCTCTTCAACACCTAAATGTCCAGAATGCCAATACGAAAAGGCATCAAATCGTACGCTCGGTGGAGTTACAACATTATCATCAAAACATATTAATCCATCCACAGTAATGTGCAAACTTGCACGACGACAGTGAAATGCAAAAAATCTACGCCACTCCTGTCGTTTCTAGCCACGTCTTAAGGCAGAGATAATAGGACAAAATAATTCACGAGCATCACACACAATTACGCCCCAGTTTACTGGCAGTGGCTTCCACTGGTTAACAGTCAGCGTCTTCAGAGTTCATGTCCGGTGGCAGAAGTTTGGATAAGTAATCGTCATAGGGAACTGTTTTTGCACTTTTATGAATGACTGTGTAATTTCAGAAACTAGCACCCATGCTTCAGGGTTGCAACATGGTAGCAAATGACTTTCCCAGCGATTTGCTAGGATAATGCAAAACTTTTGAAGCTTGATGACCTGTTGCAATGGTGAATGACAACCCAAAACGATACTGGTGAAGTCTTTCAGCAGCCAAGTATATTCCAAAGGCTTTACAATTGGTCCGAGAATACCCACATCTGACTTCGGCCGGACGACATGAAATGCTTCTAAAACGTCTACCACAATGTTCAAGAACCGCACCTATTCCAGCATCGGTAATCACAGCTGAATGATCTTTAGCAAGAAACCGTTCCGCCTATCGGCCTTTAACGGCACCACTATTGGAGTCGTCCAGTTTGACGAGTCAACAAACATTATTACGTTCTTATCACACATGAATTACAATTTATCCGCAGAGGCTATCGTAGCCCAAGAAGATTGATTCTTCTACTAAGAAATATCGGGTCTCCCGAAGCTTCAAGCTCCACCTTCGATATTTGCGTTCCTATGTGGCCCTATAACACTCCAGTATAGGTCGTTTACTGTCAGTGTCGTTCATTGACGTCAGTAGAGAAATGTCAGGATGTAGTAATCGTTAAACTTTAAGTCCGAGAATAAAACGACCTGAGTTTGTAATTAAAAATTGACACTCAGTAGGGCCAGCATCGGGTAACTGCACTGATACAGTGCAGCAGCCTGCAAGAGAGCGAATGACCAGTAGCACCACGAACGTTAACTTGTGTGAAACCGCAGAACGGCACCAGGACAAAATACAGCTTGGTCTGAAAGCGGGATTATTGACTCAAAAATACATGTGTGAATAATGGCACTGTGACTTTTGTCAAGAGCAGACAATACTGTTTTCAAAACATGAGAAGTGTTTTGGGACAAAATAAACTGAGAAAAACTAAAACCGTTATCAGTCACTAACTGCATGTTTTAATTGGAATTTGTCGCTAACTGACCCTAACCTCTAGATTTACACATCGTGTAGTGACCCTATTAGTTATTGTCCACTATGTTAGAGCAACGAGTTCCATTTGTACTCTTTTTGTTTTCAACTTTTTTATATACTTAAACAATTGTTTGAACAAGTAGAGATGCCGACCAGTGCCCAGCTCACTCAAACGTGCGACCTCGCTGCGTGCTCACTTGTGGTTCCACTCTGTTATCGTTTCGTTTTGTCATTCGTTTGCTCTCGCACTAACTTCGCAGGTCGACAATGTCCTCCTTATCTACTCGGTGCGTTATTCTCAACCAGTCGCCTTCGGTTCGCTTGATCCTGCAACCGACTGAATATGACCTACCCTGCCGCTGCGTGTAATCAGTAGACACTGAATATTTCTGTCATCTTTTAGTTGAGAAATCTTTTCCAGCTACTGAAGTTGTTGGAATGTCGTGGCGCGTTGCGGTTCCAAAAATCGTACAATCCTGTCGCTGCAAAACCTTTTTGTTTCCATCTTCCCAATATGTAAGCGAGGAATGTGCGGCAGTTCAATGGCATAGGGATCAATGGAAAAATAACGAAAAGTTGCATCCTACGTTGTTTCGGAGGATTGGTGGTAGAATGTAATGAAACTACATGTCACACAACGGGAAACACTTGTTTGTACTTAAATCTGAATTTAATTAATCAAGAAAGCGAGATCATGCTCCCGACGATTGAACCGTTGTTACAATATGGGGCTGAGCTTTTTATAATGCCGCAAACGTAAGATACGCAAGCAAACATTTCAACGTAGGACAGTGCAGAAAAACTAAAGATGTTAGTAGTATTTCTCAATTTATATTTGCTATGCATTGCTATTCGTTGCGACCGTTTTTGTAGACTTTTCCGTGGAACCATAACGTGCGTTGGAATGGAGAAGAGGTGACCTGCTGAACGAACGACATTGAGGAGCACTTCCCGCTTATAAACTTACAACAGTCCCGAGCCCTTGCCTACTTTACGAGTTAAACCAATCAGTGGTGCATGCCTAAGCCTTTATTAGTGCTCCGTTCATTTGTCCTATCTTATGAGTTAAGCAAAACAGTACCCTATGCTGAAACATATAGCTGAACGAATGAAGTCACTGGGGACGAAAACTAGGGAATGTAAACATAAGTTACTTAATTGCTGATCATGGAAAAAGATACATACTACCTCCACCTCTATTCAGCACAGAATGTAACTTTTGGTTTTCACGTGTTATGTATGTCTTCCCGGATGATTAAAGCCGTATATCAGATGAAGTCTTTGTCATCATTTCGTTCATCGCATGTGATATTTGCAAAAATCTGTGTACCCATATATGAAGGAACTAACTTTATCCAATTATGTCAACAGGATAATCGCTGCAGATTATGTTGATTCGCGCTTTCTTCGGTCCATGTGCAAGCTGTACACTGTCAGCGGACCGGTCTAAGTCGACTTCCGTTGTGGGTGGTGTACGGGACTTGTTTCCTATAATAACTGGCTGAAGTAGATGGAACTGACAAAAATAGGGAATCGAAGCTAGCACTCACCAGGTGACTGAGGTTGAAGCTACTTGTCGCGGAATGAACACTGGTTTATGTCTGCCATTTGGATGCATTCAGAGTAAAAATTTAGCTGATCGGTATCATAGCGATGGCTGTCCATCCGTATCGCATTATTGCAGTGTCCACATGGCAATCCTGCTTTGGGTTTCTTCACTCATCTCGGTTGTATACTGAATGTAGGTGAGCCTGTAGGGAAGTCGTACAAAGGCAAGTCAGTCTAAGCACGTCCCTCTATTTAACTGTCAAAGGCAATGGTGCGGATAGAACAGGTCACCGCCGTGCGGCTGTTGCAGTCACGCAGCTCTACAAGTTCATTACGCAGTTGAAACTGCGAGCCCACCAACCGTCGAATTGGCAAGTTGTATTTTGCCGGCCACCGCTCGTCAATGGGGACGTGACCTTTGTAAACGGAAATGAAAACGACAATAATCCTTACCGAAGGGGTATAAATATTCTCAAACCACCGACAGAATATTTATGCATGGAAGCCACATTGAACGGTCAAAAGTACACTCGCAAGTGCCCTGCACACTATCCACGACGAAAGCATCATCAACTTTTCTCAAATGAAGCTGCGAGGCTCAAGATAATTGAGTGAGAACCGCTTACCTCGCACTCGGATAATGTTTCAAAATGCACTCGTTGAGTCCGTCCGTTCAGATGTTTTCGGACAAGATTGATTGCAAACGCGGTCATTTTGTGAAGAATGACCTTCGCGCACCAGTCTACATCGGCAACCTCACGACGGTCGCGCCCATAGGTCGTTCATATTTAATACTCCCGCATCAGCCAATCGCTGTGGATCCATATTTTCTGAGTGGTAACGGCTAGGAACTTTCTTTGGTTTGTCCTCTTCTTCAGCCGTCCGCTTGAGTTCTTCAGACTATTATTCGTGCTGATGCTTTGCTCGTGAACCGCCAATTCCAGCTTGGCGTACAGCCAATGATACAACAAATAATTCAGAAACTTCCTGTCATTTCGGTGGGTGATATACCTATGATAAACCTACGGTAAACGGTGTAAGGTTGCAATTGACTCTTCCTCATTTTCTACCGTAGCAATTCGGTGGAGAAGATAACGAGTACAAAATGGGTTAATCTTCCAAAGAACGTGACGGACGAATTCCCCCCACTTACTTGTTTACGTACGGCATCATGTACATGAAAGTAACACAACGGGATGTCGCAGCCGAACACATGGGCTGCCCTTGTTTGCGCAGCCATTTTATCCATGATAAGCTATTTCCCCACAATCTGCTCGACAACATTATTTCCAGAAAAATTTGGAACAGCCAACGTAGTTAAGCAGACTTCTTACTACGAACGTACCCGTACATCACTGGTCGGCCTTATCCCATACCATCTGTTGCGAGTAACTGATATAACTTCCAGCTCCGAAACTATGAGAAAATGTACAGTGATATACTTGGGTCCGTTTGTCCCATGGGTGGTATCCACATTCACAGCATGCATGAAACGTCGGAAAAGTTCGATTTGCGTGCGCTTGGCAAAGCGGATATGCGTATATCTGTTGCCTTCATCCCGCATGACGCGCATCACACCTATCGCCCAACCACCGACAGCATTTCGTCGAAGTTCTTTAAGTTCCGTTACCACTGCTACATGACAAATTCACTTGACAATGCAGGTTTTACCTTGCGGCAGATGTTTTCAACGTCAGCGGTTGTGACAAACTTCTCGTAAACATCCGCTATATACTACTTTGCGTCAGCAGTTGGTGTATTGTGTTGGAACATATTCCTGCATTCGTTCATTTCACTGATGAAGAGTTCACGATTCGTAGAATGGGAGTCATATAGCAGACGAATGAGGGGATGGTCGTGTTCCAACTCGAAACAGCTTGCAACAAGATACGCATCTCTTTGAACCAAATAAAATCGTGATCTGCAACCTGTCGGGGGAATTGATTTGTCAAACCTAATAACAATTAACCCACTAGACATGTCACACACCCCTGCATGCACTCCTATGCCTTCTATACTACGTACAACGATAATATATCTGCACAGTTTCCATGAAACCATGGCACCTTACCTTGTCGTACCTTGAAACAGTTACCGAGTCGCGGCTTGTCCCGCGGGAGTAAATAACCCCTATCTCATCCATGTACCTCTTAAGACACTCCTGGAACTGCGAAAATGTGCAAAGTTCACGATTCTCGAACGTCGCTTTGAAAGTTGTGATATGTAGTGTCCACAATTCAAAGTTATATTCCATTATTCATTTTTGTACATTTTCGTATATACCATTTTGTTAAATTCATCTGTATACCTGCTTGAAACCATCACTATCACTTTCTAAACTGAATTGTCAACACAAATAAACGGGAGCCACTGCGCACCGTTACTATCTACTTCATTTGTGCGGATTTTTGAGTTGGTAAACTGATTGCACGAAGAAAAATTTTAGCTCCGCGTAACGGCTGGTCTATCGACGCTCGTCATTCCACGCATGGTATGGAAGACTCCGTAGGTCGTAGTCCTGATCTCACTTCTGGCACTATCGCCTTCTTGTGGTGGTCTATTCAATCCACCGGACCTTGACTTATCAGTTAGTCGTTCCTATTTTACTGGTACGTCCTCTGTTTGGTTTGTACGCTCACCTTTTGAGCCTCTCAGTTCCCTTTATAACTCTCCTTTGATATTACCATATTTTGGTCATTTTCATCGTTTGATTGATTAAGCCACTCTAAATATAATCCATTCTCTACAAATAAAAGCAAATAAATGAGAACAAAATAATCAATTAAAAAAAGTAAATTAAAAATAACTGTAGCACCTTTGTGTTAACACTGCCACACGCAATCAACCACAACAACAACAACAGCCATACTGAATTTCGGAAGCGATTTACAACAGGGTCGTTTTCAATTAACGGTCAGCTAAAACAAACAGATATTAGTCCAACACGCATCTTCAGACGATTTCTATTTTTACAGTGGGAACCAAGCTGATAAAGCGGTTTATATAGCAAAATAATTTCCATAGACACGACAGCTTAGGACGTCACGATCTACGATTAACGTTCAAGCAATACCACAGTTGAATTCAACTGTCGTTGTGGACGCGACTACTGCGAATGGCTGCGTCCACAACATGCACATTTTCCAAGTTTTTATAGAACTGAGTTTGCATTATCTCCTTCCGAAAACTGAACGAATGATCTTGTCGCATGTGAACCAGTAAGTGGCTTGAATTTGTTATCTTGTTTCGGCTTTGAATTGTTGCCTCCCAAATAATTGCACAGAACAACATCAGTAGCCTTCTTGCCTTCTCTTACATCCTCATACATCTCACATACCTTTCGAATAATCTGAAGCCTTTGACGATTATGCGAAAGAAGTTTCTGTTGTGCATATATGGTAAGGAGCAGAACAATCTCATTCTAACATATTCATCTGTTTGACAACAGGTCATGGTGCAAATATTGAACGTCGCAATGAGTCGATAAATTGGATGAGAATAACAAAACGTTTTAAACTTATGGTAGAATTTGTCATCAGGAAAACATCTGACCACTTGGAGTAGGCGTCAGCAGAGATCAGAAAGTTCTGACCATGCCGAGGCCCAGCAAAGTCCGGGTGTACCCTCGACCATCTCCACTAACATGTGGTGTGGTGGCGGTGGGTTTCGAGTATGGTCACGGTGGGTTGGCAATGGGGTATCGAGCTGTATCGCATTTTAATGGCTTTCGTTCACATATCCATCTGTGAGCAGTAAAGCACTATTATATGTGGTTTTTCTTCTTTTCCATTGTTCGTTCGATTTTTCCAAACGCATTCCATACTTCTCTGAAGTATGTTTCGCTTTGTTTATGTGTACCCAACACAATCTAATTGTGAAGGTCACTGATCACGATGCTCCGTGTGAAGTGAAACCAAAAGTGAAAAGCGAGCGTTGTACGCTTTTAAATCGCGGCTTATTCTTGCCTCCCTCCTATGTATTGCAGAGTCGGCGGTTTGTGCAGTCTCCGAGGAAGAGGCCCCGATTGGGAACAAACTACCTGAAAGAACAGTGACTAGCGTTACGTTTTCTTGATAAACGATTTCTGGCGAACCCGCGTCCTCTCTCTTATCGAGCATACTACATTTTGGCGACCCTGCCAGGATTTGAAGAAGAGAAGGAAAGAAGAAAAAAGGACAAATGCCAATAAAACAGACGAAAAATGACCAAACCCAAGCGAAGAATGCACGACTGACGCAATGACGGGAGCAGTGAACACTCTGACGAAGGAGTATATCCCTTCATCCCAGCCAGCACCTGCAGCGCCCCCTCTGCCGATGCCAGAGAAGTTTGTCCTTGGAATGCCGTATCGACGATGGGAAAGCATGGCGAAGATTCACATCAATAAATTCCCCGTTGCCCGGCGAAAAATGGTCTTCCTCTTCTGCTGTCGGGCGAGGCGCTGGACATTGTTTTGAACAGTCAGGTGATGAACACCGGTATCGGTGATATGATATTCCAAGGACTCCGCCAGTTGGTTGACTCGCCTAGGTTGCCAATACAGTGGAGAGAACAATGCTAGAGTAGACGACAACAACCAGGCCAGGGCGTATGACGGCGAGTCCGCCCAAGAACAAGACATATCGGTGTTGGAGCAGTTAGTCACTGGATTGTCCAGCGCGCACAGCAAGTGCGATCTTTTGCTTCAACCTCCAACCGCTCTAAACGCGGGGCTGGAAATTGCGGAAGACTTACAGAGAAACGACGCCACCCTCGAAACTCCGGCAATACCATGCTTTGTGTTTTGCAACGAACGAAATTCTTTTGTCAATCGTCGGGCATGGCATCTTAATCAGGCACAGAATTACAGGGGTCTTCGTATGCCAGCCCCCTTCCAATATCCCTCGCAACCCCGATGTGGAACTTGTTACCGCGGTTGGAACAATCGGCCTTACACTTCACATCGACGGCAGCGGTACGTAACTCCAGGTGGGCGAATTCGCAATTCAATATATATTCAAACAGCAATTAGTCCAAGTTTAACTTCGACGTTTGCTATAAAGCTAACGATTGGAAATTCCACGGTCGTGGGGTTATTAGATAGAGGGGCATCTCGTAGCTTGATTAGATCAGATGTTATCAGAAGACTCGGATACCACAAATTAGAGCCCTGCAGTTGAAGGCAAACTACCGCTGACGGCTCGGCCATGAGTACTGAGGGATTACTGACACCCATGATGACGATAGCCTATCAGACGCTCCGACAAAAATTCCTAGTGGCCCCAAACCTTCCAGTTAGTTGCATAGTCGGGGTTGACCTTCTAAAGCGTCTTGGATTCTGTCTCCCGACCTATACTGCTACCTTGGCGAGGTGGTCGGGCTTGTGTACTGTTTCGATCCGGCGGGCTATGCTGACTAGGACTCCGGTCCTTCCAGATGTAACCTTGTCAGACAGGCCAAAGGGGAGCAGCCAGACGAAAAGCAGTTACACTCATAGGGTTGTATATCGCACTACTGACCGCGTAGGAATGCTTAGGCAGTGAGGCACGATTCTATGGGCATACAGCAGAACTATTTTCATAATTGCGGCACTGCTGTCTTCTGTATCAAGGAGAAAGGAGTTAGTAAAGGTACCCTCAAACAAAAAGCACTCCGATAGCCCAACGGTTGACCGTGACCGCCGGAGTATTATCCAGTACGGTCGAAAAACATCCGCTATCTCTCAAAAGTCTGATGTAGCTTTGAGTACATCCACTGCGCGCAGCAGTGCTCAGAACGAGACATCATTGTCTTATTCACTGCGCCCTCGGGCTAGACAAGCCCCTTACTGCCAAGTGAGTCAGACTCTCGAGTCATTGGATCCGGGTGGGGTCCTCCAAGAAAACCCTATATCCTGTTGTCTCGCAGGTCAGACTTTTGAGTCAAAGACTCGGGGTGGGGTCCCTCAAGTCAACCCTTTCCCGCAAGATAAACGACCGGGAAGTATCAGAAGTCATCGTTCTCTCGACAGCGACATTACTAACCGATCTCGACTTTCTCTGACTGCTTTACTGCCTATTCCTTCTGCCCTCCGTAAGCCTTCGGATGATAATTGTTTTCTGAGGCCAAGACAACTGGCAAACATTGGCGCCTTCAATGTCCGCACTCTCCGACAAGTCGGTCAGCAAGCTACTCTGAGAAGTACCCTCTCAAGTCTGGAGCTTGGTGTATGCTATGTGTCGGAGACGCGAGTCTACGATTCTAGCATGGTTGTCCACTTGAGCTCACCCCTAGATAACTGTCGATCTGAGCGCTTCTATCTCAGGGTTTCTGGTGACGTTGAAGCTGAACCTCGCGGTCAAGCTGGAGTGGGAATCGCACTGAGTTTCAGAGCGGAGCAATGCCTGCTCGATTGGATCTTAGTGAACAGTCGCTTGTGCGCTGTCAGACTCAATACGGCGGGTAAAGTCTGTTGACGCAAATCAGAAAGACGTTGTGTATTCATCCTACCGGCGTACG